>VDFB02324547.1:0-24373 GCA_007258455.2 Sequoia sempervirens | reverse complement strand
TGCTCTTGAATGGTATATTTTGTAAGAATGAATTTGACCTTAATAAGGGAAAATAGTCTAGTTTTGATGGAAACAAAGAGAGTTAATTATGTATTGATATCACATTCACCTTTAGGTCTAGACAAAATATTTATAGGCAACTTTGAAAACTATTAAACCATTTTTTTATTTTTTTTGGACTTAGGGCTCTTAAGTGACCTTGTTGGAACCTTGTAGCCTAGAGGGATTGACACACCTAGGGAATGAAATTAGGTCTTCCCAACCATTCATATAACTACCTGAGTATGTTGGCATAGTTAATTCAATCCCATGCTCAACATAGAATTGAAAATATGGATCTTGGCACCTTTTCACTACTTTTAAATGATAATTTTTAGAAGAATTTGTTTGATATAGAAATGGTAAAATCATGTAGAGTTAACAAAAATTGAGAGAGATTATTTTATATGGACCCTGGAAATCCATGTATACTCCTATAAAACATATTTGTAGGTCCCACAAAAGTTAAGAACTACTCTATCATAGTTTGGAAGAAAAAATTCTCCTAGGGCTATTAAGACACTTATTGCAACTATGTAGCCTAAAGGAATTGGTGCACCTAGGAAATGAAATGAATCCTCTCATAGCACTAATACACCTATAATTTAAAGGGTATGTGCAAGATCATCATGGAAAAAACAAGCCCTTAAGTGGTAAAAAATTTAGAAGAACTAGAGTTAGGCAACTTGACGTAAAAATTGAATAAGTTATCTATATTATTTAAAAAATATGTAAGAATATAATCTGTAGAAAATTGAATCTCCTAGTTTAAAATACTAGGCTTTATTTTATTTCCTTTAAATAAATCTATTTTGGTAAATTAGAAATTTCAATGGAGTAGATTTAAATTTCTGTGGAAAAAAAATGGAGAAGTAGGTGTCCTGGTTCTAATTTACATAAATCCACAATAAAATGATATAATATTTTTATAAGATTTTAGATATAGCAGAGGACTCATGTCCAATGTGATGCACATATTTTTGTAATTTTTTCCGGCAAATAATTACCATGAATTTTTATTACAACTTTTAAAAATATACAAACCTTAGATATAAGTTCAACCACTAACTCCTCCTAAAACTTCATATAAATTCATTTTCTTAATCCTATAGTATGTAAACTATAGAATGTGACACATGTTTTAGGATTCAAAAATGTGATACCCATTTGAAAGCTATAGATGTTTTAAAGAAATTATCAATCAAGACTTTAGTCAGATTCAAATAGAAAATAAATAATAATTATTTATTAAATTCAAAGTAAAACATAATTTATATTTGTGGAAATATGGGGATCTCCTTTAAAAAACCTTTCCGTTTCATCAATTTTGGGTAAAAAAAAAGGTCATCATCCACATGGGCCATCGTATCACTTACATATCACCACTTTTTGGCCCATCATGATCCTGCACATATCCATAATGTGTTGACACAGTAAATCTAGATGAATGAGGCATATAATAGAAAATATGGCTCTTGACATCTTTACACTACTCTTAAATTATGCTTTTTATAGGAATCCATTCAAACTTGTCATGGTTAAATGGTGTGGATTTGAAAAAAATTACAAATATTATTTTTGAGGGAGATCAAATCCAATAGTAGGTCTACATGGAATATTTATAGGCCTCACAAAATTTGGGAATTAGAATTTCCTCTCTCTTAGGCCTCTTGAGAGACCTTGTCAGAATTGTGTAACCTAAAGGGATTGGCACACCTAGGGAATAAAATTGGGCCTCTTCTACCATTCACCTACCCACCCTAACATTTTTTTTATAGTTGGTTCATCCCCATAAAGAATAAAATAGAAAATATGGATTTTAGCACCTTTATAGTTCACCTAATTGGATTTTTTTTTGAAGAATTCATTTGATCTTTTCATGGTCAAATGGTGTGAAGTTTATGAGAAATGAGAGTTTATTTGGGAGAAACCCCACATCCAATAATAGGTGTAGTGACAAAAAATGTATCCCTTTACATTTTCTCACTTGTTTGGGCCCTCCTAGTTAAAATGGACCTAATTTTGCCTTAATTTAGTGTTGTAGATGTATTTATTTACATCTTCACACTAATTTTTGGGCCTTCTTGCATTCATGACCTTTAAATCATCATTAATACGCCCCCGATACCCTTTATTATGTATCCCAAGGTTTATTTCAACATAAATCTTGAAAAATTCAATAAATACATTTAATATTTCAAGCCCTCGACATTCTCTCACCCCAAAAATCTAGGGTGCGACCCATACACCACCTTGGGCATATGAGTCCCCCTAGGTGGGACCCATATGCCACCTTGGGTTTATGACTCTCATTCGGGGTCTTTTTAAGATTTTGAGTGGGAAATCAAGGTTTTCAATTCAAATTTTGTGAATGTCGGCATTTGGGATCTAATAAATGATAAATGAGATGGAATGACTATATAACTAAGGTTTCAAGTCATTATTTCACCTTTAAGGAGATCTAAGAGCAAGCACCTAAGAGGTAGAATCATTATTCCAAGACCTAGAGCTTTCAAGTGTTCAATTGCATGAGCAAGGCTTATGATCAAGAGAGCACTCAAGAGCTGATTACCAAGAATTGTGGAGCATCAATTTGATATTCAAGCATCATTTCTGATGGAACTTTTGAATTTTGCAAAATTCTAGCATGCTCATGTTAAAACCCTAAGAAATTTTACCTAAAAATATTTGTTACATCTTTTGTAGGGTTCTTATATGAGGTTTAGGGTTTTGTTTGTTTTAATTGCTTGGCGTTCTATTCTATCATTTACTGGTATTTCTTGTGGTCAGTCACAAAGAATCTTTTTATGCACGTAAAATATCATCATGTGACTGGCCTTTCTTGTGTCTAGGTTTGAATCACCTAACATATACATTCATTATATTGCATGATTCATAAGTCTTCAGCCTACTATTCTCACGTCGTCCTAGAGAAGTCCCCTCTTTTAAAACAACTAATAAGCACATGCTTAGAAAGTTCCCACTTATGTCCCAATGGCCTTCATAGCTATATCACTCATCTCTGATTTGTTCATTGGTTCACACTTTGAATTAGCGATGAGCGATAGACTAATGTTTTCCCTTTGATATCGCTCATCGCTAATGGCTTTTGAGCCTTCAAAATTGTAATAGCGATGAGTGATGCTTCTGACTTTATGTTCTTATTGCTCATTGTGGATGGCCATAAAAAGATAAACTTGGAACAACTATGAGCGATGTGATGAGATTTCCTGTATATCGCTTAATCATGGATGTGTTTTGAATGAAAAGTCTCACATCAGTGATACATGATGGGAATTACAAAAGTTGTAAATCTTCTCATCGCTAATTGCTTGCAAAACATATGAGGAGAATTAGCGATGAAAAAAGGCCTTATGTAATAACTTCATCGCTTATCACAGATTTGATTTAGAACTTGGGTTTTGAATTAGTGATAAGTGATGGATGTCCTCTAAAGGGTTTTTTTTCTCTCGCTAATGTGATATGAGTGATGTATTTTGTGATGTTTGTTTTATGTAGGTTGTATGTGTCCAAATCTGGTGCTGACACAACATCTCCTGTCATAGATAGAGTCTTAAGAGCAAGGTTTGAATTAGCATTGTGCGACGAAAGGATGAATATGACCAAGGGTTAGGCCACATAACCAGGGGCTAAAGATCATCACTGGGATGTTTACATCACTAATAGAGCCAAGCGAAGATAAAGTAGATCATTGACAAGCGATGACCATAAATGAAAAAGGCAATGTGGCATGATCCTAGGGATTTCTCATAAATCATAGAGGAAAGTGGCGAGAGAACTAGAGAACCATTGAGGAAGCCTTAAATCAAGATTATCTAATGGACTAAAAATCATCACATGAATAACTTCATTGCTAAATTGCACCCTAAATTTTGAGGAGGATCAACGATGAAACATTTAAAGAAAGTTTCTCTCTAAGAAACTGGTCCTAAGCACTTCATCGATATTAATGAAAAACATGAATTAGGTTAGCGATACATGCTAATTGTCAGATCAGCTATGATTAATCAAGGTTAAAAGCATATGTGGCATCATTTGAAATAACCTCATTGTTTTCAAGGAGCAAGTTGATAATGGTCAAAAAATAATGCTCATGGCCACCTTAGATGAATTTTTAATTTCTCTAAGATGAATGGTCCAGATACAAAGCCAAGTTGATAAGTTACCAATTCGCTCGCATAGGAATTTAGAATCATTAAGTTTGCATGTTGGGTATGTGCAGGATCATCATGGAAAAAATAGGCCCTTAAGTGGCAAAAAATTCAGAAAAATCAGAGTTAGGCAACTTGATGTAAAAATTTGAATAAGTTATCTATATTATTTCAAAAATATGTAAGAATATAATTTGTAGCAAATTGAATATAGTTTTTAAACTAGTAGGTTTATTTTTTATTTTAAAATCTATTTTGGTGAAAAATTTTGAAATTTATAATGTAGTAGTACTTCCTTAAATTTTAGGAAAAATAAGAAGTGTTTGCTCGATCATAAACTCACAATAATAAATGATAAATTATTTTTGTATAAGATCTTTAGAAATAACCAGAGGACTCATGTCCCATGTAGATGCATATTTTTGTAATTCTTTTTCAAGTAAATATTATTTATGGATTTTTATTACAAATTTTAAAGATAAAATCAGATGTTTGGACCACCTTAACTCTTAATACTACTTCATGAAACTCATTTTTTAATCATAGTACGTAGCATATAGAATGCATTACTTTTCGATTCAAAATGTGATAATCGCTTGAAAGCTGTGGATGCTCTTTTCAATCACCTATCAATTAGGATCATAGTCATAATCTCAAAGAGCAGAAAAATGAATAATAATTATTTATTAAATCTTTCAAACTAAACATAATTCTATTTTGCTGAGAATATCTTTTAAAAACCCTTTTTATTTCATCAATTTTGGGTAAAAAAAATGTCATTAGCCACATACCCTACACATACCCATCACATCACCACTTTTTGGCCCATCAAGATCCTGCACATACCCTGCCCGAATTTTTTATTTAAATGCAGGTTGATCGTTCTTTATTCACACTATCTTTTTAGTCTATAGAAGAAGTAAGGTGTGTGTAGTAGAGGCGATTGAGTTTTCCTAAGCATAGTTTCAGTGTTTTCATCTTGAGAAAATTTGTATGAGATTAGGTTCTTTGGTCTATTTAGGATTTCTGTTGCTCGAGTTATCTGCAATTGTTGGGATTGGGGTGCTTCTCTTGTGGGTCTTAAGTCAAGAACCTTTTTAATTATCTCTCTAATAGCTCTAGAGAAAATGGGAAAAGTTGGTGCATCATTTCCACCTGTTAGGAGGTCTAGCCGGCTAAGTATGTTTGAATGTTGTGAGGACATATCTGAGTAGGAAGCCATGGCTTCTCCTAAGGTTTCAAAGGGTAAAAGGAGGGCTAGGTTCCATATGAAGAAGTCAATTGTGAAAATTACATACCGCTTGAGGAATAGGACCCTTCTAGGTGAAGTGGTCGAATGCAAAGGCGGGGAACTGGCATTGCCAGTGAAGAAGGCCAAGAAGAAGGAGAAGAGTCATAGGGCTCACCTAGGTAAGCACAACTCTCCTATTGTGCTTTCAGACTCTCCTTCAAATGTTGAATTTTATATTGACTCAAACTATGGCTAGTACCTGTGTTTCCTGGTGCCATATGGAAGTTTTGATGATGATGTGCCGGTGATACCTCCAATTACATCAAGGACAAGGAGCAGTTGGGAATTTTTAGATGTCGACAACTCTGAATAGGGTCACCTCCTATTTTAGTTTATGATTACACCATGGTATTTGCATAGGAGGTATTTGTCTTCATATGTCTGTGGTTTGTCTTTCATTTTCTCATGTTGATGTGGATGGTTTTCAAGATGATATGAATTGAATCTTTTTTGTTCCAAATGATGAATGTTGTGCCAATGATGGCTAATATCCTGCACATGTTTCTTGCCTCCCTTGTTTTAAAATGATTGTGTATGAAACCACCTGGGGAGTCATTCAAGGAGTTAGTTAGAATTAGGTTTTTGAGATGAACTCAAATGAAATTAAAATTGTAATTCAGTCAGGTGCTTGTTGCTGCCCTATTTATATAAAGGGGATTTCATAACCGAAAAAGAGAGAGTTCAAAATTTTGAGTCTAGACACGGTCACAGTAGATACTATACTCTAATAGTAGAATAGAATGAAAATAGATACTCTATTAGATGTATCAGAAGCAAGTCTAAGATGAAATTTATACTGTGTATGAATCTTAAATATGGTTTTACAAAGAAATACCAGAAATGAAGAAGAATTTTAGTTTCAAAATATTGCTCTCATATGTATTTTCTTCCAAGTTATGAATGAGGATTGTTAATGACAACTTCATTTGTTTTTTTTTATTTGCACAAAATGTATGCATTTGTTTTATGCTTCAGTTCAATGAATTGATTAAATGTTGAAATGAGTTCATTAGTTTGTGAGAAAAGAATATAGGATTTAGTCAGGAAGTGATATTTTGTAGACATAGTGAGTTAGATGTTACAAAGTGACACTCTAATGGTCTGCTAATTTTTGAGCTTCAATCAAAATTGTATTACTGATTGATTACTAGTTGTAACTCATTTTCTACCTTAGATGAAGTGATGATTATCTTGTTAGTCTATCTTATAGTTAGTTGAGACAATATTGAATTGGGCCTAGGGTTCAAGATGAAGAATGATTCAAAATACTTTAAATCACAATGTCCCAACTCTAAGTATGAAGGTACACTCCTTGAAAATAAGTAACACTTCTATCTAAGGTTTTCTGAGCTTTTGATAAGGCGATTTTCATGGAATAGTGCATCTGTGTGAGGAAATACTTTTGACCAAGTGTGAAATATTTTGAGTATGTATGGGATTACCCTCCTTCAGTCTCACATAGCCTAAAGAGAAGAAGTAAAGTAATAATTACTCTACTTAAGTGTCGTCCAATGCTCAACCTAGCTGATAATTGGGTTGTGGCAAGCTCATTGGTTAAGACTGAGATTAAGTTTGGTTCTAAAAAAAGCACAAACAATTTCAATGTCTTTATGCATCATGTATGTTTGTGAGCTAACATGTTGATGTAGCATTTGGGATCCAAGTTCAAACATTCAAAGCCATATCAAGTTTCATGATCAAGATCTACATCCATTGAAACCAATTCATACAAGTTGCAGATCTACACTCCAAGGATTCAATAAGGTTTGGTAAGTTATTACATTTATTTGTTCATTCATCATTCCTTCATGTTATTTCAATTCATTTCAAAGTTTGATTCCTCAAACAAGACCATTTGATTGAGGCAGACCCCCATCCACTAACAAAATAATATTTCTCTCTCTCTCTTGTGATATGTATTTTACATATTTAGGTGAACGAGACCCATTTTCCCAACCTGGTGATTTAGTCCTTGGTATAGCCTTTCGACAACATTCGACAGTGTCAGATATGGGTTCGAAAGATTCAAAAAGATCCTTAGAAAAAACTAGAGTGGAACTCATATGCACAACCTAGTGTATTAGTCCCGTTACAATTTTTATCATCATTTAGTAGATCTTGATCAACTCCCAGAAGATTCTAGATCCTGCCCAGAAACCCTAAACTGGTACTAAATCACCTAATCTGGGATACCAATCCCAGTGCACTTCAAAACAATAATTTTTAGAGTTTCAGACCTTGTTTTGACTCCATCAAATTCTTCTATATATATATATATTTTTACCCTATTTGTCAATTTGATTTAATGCTTTCAATTTTCTAGGTTTTAGTGCATTAGAATTTGCATTTCTCCTTTGAAGCTTCATTTAATGGTGAACCCTCGTTTAATCACATAAGGAAACCCCTAGTCCTTCCCTCAATTGAGTCACTTGGTGAAATAGGTCAATTTCCATCTCCTAAAAGGTGGAACCCTATTTCCCCTATGTTTAATAGGTCTAGAAAAAAAATTAATATGCCCCATAAAATCTAATAATTAATTTATCATAATTTGGTAATTTTTACTCTCAAGGCTCTTAAGAGATATTGTTGGAACTACTCTACCTTGAGGACTCATACATTTTAGAAATGGATTTAGAAGTTTATTGTTATGTTGATAAGGAACATGTTCCTTGAGATGAACTCCCAAAAACATGTGTAAAGGATTTCCAGAGAAAAAACAATCCACAAGAATATGTAGATTCTAATTCATCTTAATAGATTAAATTAATGTGTTTTTTATTGATTATGTAGAAAATATAAACAAACACTACTGTAGAGATAACTAACTCATATTGCACACACAAAATATAAATAAATTATTATTATTGATTATTTAGTATATTTGCAATGTATTATGCAAATGCTTATAAAGCATTGCATTCCCTTAACTTCCCCAAAACTCCCTAATCTACCCTATGAGAACTAACTCCCAACTAATTATAAATTAAATCTAACATAAGTCATTAAGGTGATTTAATTATTAAATGAAAATCTTAATTTTTTCAACAAATTATAAAGATGAGAGAGGATATTTGAAAATGAAAGAGTGTGGATTGAATTCTAATAAATGTCTTTAAATACAATTCATATAAAAATAGATAACGTCTGAAACAAGTCGCATGCCTCCAAACTACTATTGAGTCATGGGAACAAGTTCAAGCTCTCTTTCAATGATATACCGGTTGATATCATGATAAAAGCCTCCAAAATATCATGTAAAAGCCTCCAAAATCTCACTTGTCACATAAAAACCAAATAAATATTGATTTGACAATAAAAACTTTACAAGTCACTTTTAAAATGACCCAAATGATGGAACAAAATGAGTGTATAAATGTAAAATGTTTAGGCCATTAAAGCGGACCAATGATTCACGTGATTGAAAAAGCACAAGATTTTCTGGTCCGTGCAACCTGATAATAGGGTTGTCATAATGGGGTTGTACAAAATTTATGATGTCCCCATCACCACCTTCATCTCGTGCTTAATAGTACTCTCTCACTCTTCAGATTAAACAGGGAACGGATAAGCTTTCGTCTGACTTGGCCAGGTGAAGCGCAGGGAAAGACCGCCGAATCTTTCCAAATCGCTTCCCAACAACCTCGTGAATACCCAAGTACATCTTTTTTAAATTTCCTTAAATATGACTTAGTGCTGGTAATTTCTCAAAGCTATCCTAAAAATATAAATTGGATGACTATTTTATTATATAACTTTTTTTTTTTTGAAAATATAAATATATTTTTTTAAGACTATATCATTCAAAAAAAATATTTTAGGCAAACTCTCAACATGTATATAGAATTATTTTTATATAGATATTTAATTAATTTATATTTTTATTCACAATAAATTATATTTTTGTGTTTCAAGTATGTTTTAGTATTTGAAGTAACTCATTTTTGTATGGAGGATTTTATATCATTCATAAGATTGTTTTCCTATTCAATATGTGAGCACTAGTCTTAGTACGAGAATTAAGGATTGAGAGGTATTCATTCTCCTAAAGTCCTTTAGGCACGATCCTAGCCTCATCCCTTATGGTATTGTGGTCTTACACTCTCTAAAACTTAATCCCTATGGTATTGTGGTCTTACATTGTCTAAAACTTAATCCCTATGGTATTGCGGTCTTACATTGTCTAAAACTTAATCCATATGGTATTGTGGTCTTACACTCTCTAAAACTTAATCCCTATGGTATTGTGGTCTTACATTGTCTAAAACTTAATCCATATGGTATTGTGGTCTTACACTCTAAAATTTAATCCTAATGGTATTGTAGTCTTACACTGTCTAAAACTTAATCCTTAGTGAACTCATTTAAAACCATTCAACTTTACCTACAAAACTACTGACATTTAGAGTAATTACAAATGAATAATTTTCATCAAACATCTACTTAAAGATAAAGTCAATTGTAAAATTTAGTTCCTAATATACTACACCTCCCTTCATTGAATTTTTTTATGAACATTATTACTTTATTTTATATTAAAAAAATAGTTAGAATGATAGAAAGACACACCCACAATGAGATCAAATCCTAAACACAAATGAAGAGACTCAACGATTAAACCAGCATTAGTGCAAAATTATCAAAAAAAATTTAACCCAAAATATCAACACAATTATTGTCATCAATAAACTCTTAACCATTAAGCACGTTTTCCTCCACACCCTCATTGAATTTTTACCTTGCAGACCTGGGAATTTGAGCTAAGGCCTATTAATTTAGTGGGGACACGATGAGCAGGGGTTAAAAATAGTTATATATAGAGGATGCAAGGCCTTAAGATGCTCACAAGAGAAAGAGAGTTTGAAGAGAGTTTGAGGCGATGGAGAGTGCACTTCTTTTCTCGCATGGACGCAACACAAAACAATGCCTTCCATTAGATTTGAAGCAGCAGATGTTATGTCCAAGCAAAGTGAGGAAAACTCACGGTGCTTCCAGAAAGAATTTGCCATCAATCCGAGTTCGTTGTGAGAATAGAGAAGACGGTGGCATGGAAATGGACCGCCGGCGCCTGCTGTTATCGTCGTCGACTTTGGGCGTTTCTGCTTTAACGATCGGGAAGGCCAACGCCAAACCATGGCCGGCGCCTGATCTGTCTGATTGTACCATCCCTCCCACTGATCTTCCGACAGGCGCATCGGCGGAGGGCGGGTGCTGTCCTCCATTCGTCAAGGGAACAACTGCAGTGGACTTCACATTTCCCACGTCCCTCCCCATGCGGACCCGTAGAGCGGCGCATTTGCTGGATGACGAGTTCATCGAAAAGTACGATAAGGCATTGACGGCAATGAAGAATCTCCCCGCAGAAGACCCGCGCAGTTTTATCCAGCAAGGGAAAGTGCACTGCGCATACTGCAATGGAGCCTACAAGGTGGGAGATGTTTACTTTGCGGTTCACAAGTCGTGGATCTTTGCGCCTTTCCATCGCTGGTATATCTATTTCTACGAGCGCATTTTGGGATCTCTCATCAACGACGACACCTTTGCGCTGCCCTTCTGGAACTGGGACACCGAGGAAGGGATGTCGATTCCCCCCATCTACACCAATAAGTCACGTTCCTTTTACAACAAAAACAGGAATGAATGTCACCAGCCTCCCACGCTTATCAATCTGCAAACCCCAAAGAGCTGCGATAGTGGCAATGTGGAGTCCAACTATGCTAACATCTATTCACACATGAAGTCTGGTGCGGGAACGGCAGAGCTCTTCCACGGTAAGCCTCTCAGGTGAGCTAAATTTATTGTTAATTTAGTATAAATATTTTTTTTTTTTAAGAATTGTTTTATTTACTTACAGTTATTTTTATTTATTTAAAATATTTGTTATTTTATAGTTTTATTTATTAGCAGATAGATTACATATAGTGTGAGATTTGAGGGAAAAATAAGTTTTTGAGTGCTAGTTAAATATGTTTGTTGTGTTTTGAGTGTTTTTTAAATATAGAAAATAATTTTGATTCTTTTCTTTTAGTTTAATTTAAAATAATATTTTAGAGTCAATGGTTGTTTTTTTATTTAATTAGGCCATAGGCTACATATAGTGTGAGATTTGAGCCTGGCCTCCAAAATTTTAACTTTTGTTTAGTGATAAGCCAACTGTGATTTAATGTTAAAGACCTCCAAAATATTAGACGAAAGCCTCCAAAATCACACCTATCATATAAAATCCAAATAAATATTGATTTTCATTTTATTTCCATTTACAATGTTTTTTTCTCAATTTGATAGCAACATTCATTTTCATTTTCATTGTTTTATGTTTTAAATATATTGCAAATATTTAGCACACTTATTAATTTAATCCAACCACATACAACTAAAATTTGAAGCACATACATCCATATGCACCAGTGTAAATACACGTACTCTAACATATTAATGTACATATATTTTCTATGAGCATAATCCTTGAACCTCCATACAGATACTAATTAATAATAATATAAAATACTATAAAATACATGATCTTTGAATATCTCCCTACATTCATAACATTTAATACCGCTTGAACTGTTTAGGTACGGGGAAACAACAGCTACTGATGGAGCGGGAACGCTGGAGAGCTCGCCGCATAATCTTGTGCACTTGTGGGCCGGCTCTAGCGACACAGCCAACAACCCAAACAATGAAGACATGGGCAGCTTGTACTCGGCCGGCAGAGATCCTCTGTTCTATTCCCACCACGTCAATGTGGACCGCATGTGGTACATCTGGAACGACAAATTGGGCTTCAGCAACTACCAAGACACAGACCTTCTGGACACAGAGTTCCTCTTCTACGATGAGAAGAAGCAGCTTGTAAAGGTTAAAGCCGGCGACTGTTATGATATAAGCAAGCTTAGGTATCAATACCAGGATTTAAAGCTCCCCTGGTTGGAGCAGGGGCGCTCATTGAAGAAGGCCGGAAAGCTCGTGCCTAAGCCTAAAACAGCCGACTTTAAAAAGCTTACCGATGAGCAGCCCAAGAAGCTAACGGCTCCGGTGACTGTTCTGGTTGCGAGGCCGAACAAGAATCTTAGGAAGCAGCAGGAGGAGGTTCTTATCATTGAGGGAGTGGAGACGGACAGAAGCGGGTTTTCAGGGTTCGATGTATTTATAAATAGTCCCGAGGCCAACACCAGCACTCGCTTTAACAGCCCTCATTATGTGGGCTCGTTTACGACTATTGGGCACGGCTCCATGAAGGGAGAATCTATGAAATCAATGACTTCCAAAGAGACTGTGAAGATTGGGATTCCTGAGACGTTGGAAGATTTGGGCGTAGCTGAAGACGATGAAATACTCGTTACGCTCGTCCCAAAGGCAGGTAAAGATGCGCCTAAGACTCCCATTAAGTTTACTTCCATAAAGATTGGGTATCTTACCAAGTAAGATCACCTGGTCAGAACAAGATGATCACAGCCTTTCCCACTCTACTCATATTCCAGTAATGATTGTGTGTTCTATTAATGAATATGACATTAATGTGTGTTATGCCCTATTTCTCTAGTGTGTATGGTGTTATGGTGGCTACTTCAACTCTTAATGAAGTCACATTTTGATTATTATAATGTTATTTAGTTATTTAGGTCAGCTTAGGTTTTATTGAAAACTATTGGAGGTATCCCCCTCAAAGTGGATTAGGAGGTTGCCCTTGGAATATTATTCTCAAGTATTTTCAACATATTTCATATTATATTCTTCTTGTGCAAGTTATTTCATTACAATGTGCTTATTTTCAATGCATTTCTTTTAAGTTGAGAAGATTAAAATTAGTTGAGATATTTATATATATTTATTTAAAAAATGTTAATAGTTTAATATTATATTTTTAGTTTGAATAAGGTGAGATTACAAAGGGGAGATTCATCTCTAACATGAATGTATTGTATCAATATGAATGATTATAATGTGTATTTGATTTTAATACTAATTTTTTAATTCAAGTTAAGTGAGGTTACAAATGGGGATCTCATCCCTAACATGAATGTAGTGCATCAATATGAATAGTCAAAACTTGTAAGCTTAGTAGTTTAACAAGGGCATAAAGTCCATGAACAAACTAGCCTAGCAAGAGTTTGGGGCGTGAAGTTGCCAATATAAATACTAATAGCTATAGTAGTCTAGTAGGGGCACAAATCCCATGAGAAAATAGTCCAAATCAAGATTCAAGGGCCTTAATTGGTTACTAAACTAGGCATAAAAAATAAAACTTCAAATAGAAAAACACTAGTTAAAATTTTATTACATAAAATGATTTGTTACAACAAGAGTATCTTGACATGCATTTATTAACCTCATAAATGTCATGGCTTCAAATCCTCACAACTTATATGCCCTTAATTAGAAGGTTTTCTCTCTCATTTTGGAACCCTAAACTATTATAGCCCTCAAAGTAATTCTCACTTATATACGAGAAGTCTTCCTGAATAAGTAGTTCAACCAACTCATCTACAAGAATGTTGTCTTTATACAATAAAATACAATCCTAAATTAAAGCCAAGTATGTAAAAGCTATTGGCCAGTCTAGGTCTTGGAGTGATGTGACATATATTGAGTCCTTATCGGCCCATAGAGATATGCTTGCAAATTGTTATAACCAACTCTAGCACCTTTTGTCACCTTACTCATAGCTGTAGAAACTCGAGTGACTTCTGCCATACATCATGTGGTAAAATCATGGGCATCAAGATGATGTAGGAAAGCATAGGTCATTGCGACATTTCCTTATGCCTAGAGAAGCTTTATATTAGGCCTTTTATTCATGCACAAAGAAAACTATGGAAGTTCAACCAACTCATCTACAAGAATGTTGTCTTTATACAATAAAATACAATCCTAAATTAAAGCCAAGTATGTAAAAGCTATTGGCCAGTCTAGGTCTTGGAGTGATGTGACATTTATTGAGTCCTTATCGGCCCGTAGAGATATGCTTGCAAATTGATATAACCATCTCTAGCACATTTTGTCACCTTATTCACAGTTGTAGAAACTCGAGTGCCTTCTGCCATACATCATTTGGTAAAATCATGGGCATTGAGATGATGTAGGAAAGCTTAGGTCATTGTGACATTTCCTTATGCCTATAGAAGCTTTACATTAGGCCTTTTATTCATGCACAAGGAAAACTATGGAAGTTCAACCAACTCATCTACAAGAATGTTGTCTTTATACAATAAAATACAATCCTAAATTAAAGCCAAGTAAGCAAAAGCTATTGGCTAGTGTAGGTCTTGGAGCGATGTGACATATATTGAGTCCTTATCGGCCCATAGAGATATGCTTGCAAATTGTTATAACCATCTTTAGCACCTTTTGTCACCTTACTCATAGTTGTAGAAAATCGAGTGGCTTCTACAATACATCATGTGGTAAAATCATGGGCGTCGAGATGATGTAGGAAAGCGTAGGTCATTGTGACATTTCCTTATGCCTAGAGAAGCTTTACATTAGGATTTTATTCATGCACAAAGAAAACTATGGAAGTTCAAGGGGCCATTGGATGTGGGAAATATCCACATGACTATGAAAGTTTCACAATTGAAAGATTTGTGAGAAATCGAGCATCACTGAGATGTAAGAATATGAAGGTCATTTGGATGTATCTAGTTCACTTGAGAAGTTTCACATCAGCTTGGATGCCTTTAATCATGTTGAGAAGTTGAGGTCATGTGGACATGCACACATGGCGATGCAAGTTCCACTCAAAAGGTTTTGTGGAGAAATGAAGGGAATCAATAATTTGTAAGAACACAAGAGGCATTAAATATATCTAGTAGTGCATGGAAGTTTCACAAGTCTAATAGGGGTTGAAAGCTCTACAAGTGACAAAGTAAGAATGTATTAGCAGTTGATGGATGATTGAAGTCAAAAAGGACTTAGCGAGGATCTGAATAAAGATAAAGTTTCACTTTGGAGAATTTGCAAGAATTTAGACGATAAGAGGAAATATGGGGATTTAAGGAGCTATTGAGCTATGGTTCCACTTGATACTAAAATAACCTTTTATATCTTAATATCAATAATCAATAGAAATGGTAATTTTTAGTCCAATATTAGCAATTATACAACTACATTAATAATCAATTGAAATCCAATTCCATAGAAAATTTAATAAAGCATTCAATATACAATGATCACCTCTCCCAAATAGGAGGAAAATTTTAATTGAACTAGTAGCTTTCATATTTATAGAGAATTGAATAATGGAAATATTTGTCATTCTATATCAAGAGTGTGAAAAATTGCAAACATTAATCTAGAAATGTAAATTGATATAATTGGTTGGTTAATAAATGAATTGAGTTTACAAGGAAAATTCTCAATAAGATATAAATAAGTATGATATTACGTAAATATATATATCATAATATTTTACATTAATATATATATTCCCTATGCTTAGCCTGGGCTAATAAATGAAACTCTTTCAATTGAGAAAGTTTTTTTAATTTATCTAGAATAACTAATGTTAATATGCAACCATATGCAATTATGATTTAAATGCTATTCTAGGAAAGTAAATATATTAAATTCTATTGCTTATATAATTTTATAATATTAAATTTAAAATCTTTTACATATTTTATAAATGTATTAAATTATTTATTTTATGGTTTAATATATGTTTTTAAATTTAGTGGGTATGTGCGGGATCATAATGGGCCAAAAAGTGGCGATATGATGGGTATGTGTAGGGCATGTGGCTGGCAACTTTTTTAAAGGAGATTCTCAACTTTCCACCAATATAAATTATGCTTTACTTTGAATTTAATAAATAATTATTATTAATTTTCTATTTGAATTACGAATAAAGTCCTAATTGATAGGCTAATTGAAAAAAAATCTATAGCTTTTAAATGATATCACATTTTTTGAATCCAAAACATGCATCACATTCTATGCTTCACATACTATAGGATTAAAAAAAAAAATGAATTTCATGAAGTTTTGACCATGTTAAGGTGGTCAGACATATGAGTTTTTATATTTTTTATAAGTTATAATAAAAAATTCATAATTAATTATTTACTTAGAAAATAAAATGCATCACACCGGGACATGAGTCCTCTACTTATAGCTAAAATATTATCATTTTATTGTGGTTAGGGTGGTCAGACAGACACCTACTTCTTATTTTTTCTCTAAAATTTAAGTACTGCTGTATTGAAATTTCAAATTTTCACCAAATAGATTTTATTTATTTTTAAATAAACCTAGTAGTTTAGAAACTACATTCAATTTTCTACAAATTCTATTCTTACATATTTTTGAAATAATATAGATAACTTATTCAAAATTTTATGTCAAGTTGTCTAACTCTAATTTTTCTAAATTTTTCGCCACTTAAGGGCCTGTTTTTTCCATGATGATCCTGCACATACCCTAGTAACTAAATACTTTTATTAATTTTATGATTTTTATTAAAAAAATCTATAAATTTTAACATGTGGTCCTCTTTCTTATATAAAAAATTAGCAAAATATAGGTGTTGATCATATTAGTGGACATGTAAAAAAAATATAATTCCATACTAGTTCAATTTTATTGGACAATCTCAATGTTATTTGGTGCTTATTATTTTTCTAAGAGAACACCTTATTCTCTTTTTTTTTTCTATAGTCCAATCATGACAAAAAAAAAATGGTGATTGAGGTTTGAGGAAAATCATTTTTTCAATTTGCATCTTGTGTTCATTCTTGATTACTTCAATACTAGTTTTTTTGTTGACCATGTTGGAATCTTATTCTAGTTTCATGCATGGTTGAATATTCTTTCTTAGATAGAGTATGAACAATATCAATGCTTGAGAAATTGTCCACAACTTGAGTAGGAAAAGCTTTAGATAAATTGATATATTTTGAAGAATTTCATAGGAAATCCATCCCAAGTTGAACACCAATGTAAATAACACAGTGATAAGACATGGCTCTAGCCAACCTAAAACTAATTATCTGATAAACTAATGATTTACTTATTGGTTTCTTGATAAACTTCTTGTGGCATTGAGAGGTGTGATGCTTCATGGAAAAATAATTTTGTAGCTAAAACTTTAATTATTTGATAGTAATAGGTTGCCTCCATCTTCTCTAAATTTCAATTCAAAGCCCCTTGGAGAGATCCATTTGCATACATGGATTGAATGCATAGTTCGCAATCTCTTTTGAGATTAGTAATTATAATGAATCCTTTACTCTAGGTGGTTGATCCATCCTACCTTATATTTTGATTAATAAGAATGCACTATGGAACTAATAAGCCACCCCACTTTCACAATTTTGTTTTGTTTTGAAGACTTTATCTATTTTCAGTATTTCTTGAAGTCATTTTGAACTACACTATTTGATGCTCCTAATTGGATCTAATCTAATAGTTCATGAATTTTATAAATAGTAAAAATGATCATTGAAAATCCCCAATGTCATGACAGATGACAATACCAGATATCACATAGTTACTTCCAAGAGCGCTCTACATATAAGTATTGGTGAAAGCTATTTATTTTATATGTTAAGTTGGTTATACTATGACAAGCCACATGGAACTTCCCTAGGGAGCCCTAGAAGAGTAAAGAGTGATCCTTATAAAATTTATTATCAACCATATGATTTAATACCAACAAGTTCATCCGATAGCCCATGTGATAAGCAGGCATTGCTTTGTAGTCCTACTTCATCTTTCATCTAGGCAATGCAATATGACACTCCTAGCAATCTTATGCCATCATAAGAAGGTTTATGCAGCTAGAGTAGTTGAAGTTGGTTGTATCACATCTAAAATTTGAATTTTCTACTAAAGAAGTCCTATATATTGATATATAGTGACTATAGAACACTATTGAACATACAAAATATTGAGAGGGGGGTGAATTAGTATTCCATAAAACCATTCAAATAAAATCCATCTAACCATTATCACAAATCTGACCGACTTGGAAAGAGAGAACATATAAAAAAATAAATGTAACCACACACATGAACACCAAGATTTTTACATGGAAAACCAAAAAAGGGAAAAACCATGGTGAGGGTTAACTCACAATATGTTGTATCCAAATACAAGATACCACAGGGCTCATTGTCAGGACTCACTGTCCTTGAAAAGGCTCACTACCTAAATACAAAAGATGGCTAACTGCCAAGATATAAAGATTATGGCTCATTGCCAAAAGGTTTGAACTAATAGAGTACACCTTCAATGTGCAAGGTTCAATTCCAATGAAGATTAGAATATGAAGTATTGCCTCACACAATAGTCGCTCAAAAAATCTACTATAATCATCAACTGATAAAAAATTTAGGCTCAGATCCTCTTTCACCATTCTTCCATACTCGCACATCTACACACTCTTCTTCTGTCTTCAAAGAATCTTATATATATACAAGTATGTCTTATTCATCAATTAGGTCAACCTAATTAGATGAAGAAAAAATAATCAAAACACTCTTATCGACACCATATATGATTTAAAACATTTTATCCATGCAGTGCATTATCCCAAGTTGGCTAACATCCATAAAGCATAACTAGTCTCCTTAGTGAATTGCATACATTAGGTCGGCCAAGACTAGAACTTAATTTATCGAATCTCCAAACCAACATATAATCCTCAAAGAAAACACCTTCCGGATCTGAGATCACATCAATTTCTCATCTTACTATCATCATAGAGACTACCATTAAAACCACAACATTAGAATGTTCTCCTTAAGAAAATAGAGTCTCCCACACTTATATGCCAAGGAAGGAACAACAGTAAAATGCAGAGTTGAACTATGTCAGAGATAACTTTCTGCTCACAACCCAAAACTTCTCAAGATATAGGTTATAGTTGTATGAATGAGACATGGTAACATGGTTAAGAGATTAGAGTCATATCGATTCTTGCGGTGAATTCTAGACTCAAATACCAATGCACTAGTTCATCACAAAAGAACATTACCAACAAAGAATAGGTTCTGATAAACCAAGTAAACTTCCCATAAATTTGTCACCATGTTAACATCAATGAAAACATAGGAAAAACCAACATAAACCATCCACACTTCATGCTCATGTTGTAAGACTCCATAATTCCAACAATCTCCCCCTTTGGCATTAATGGCAAGATGCATGTCAAAAATATTTTTCAATATATGACAACTGAATACTCCCCCTATCAAAATTGTTCTTCTCAAAAATGTTTTTCCTCTTCCAACCTCTATCTCTCCCCCTTTAACATCAATGGTAAAGGATGGGATCTGATATATGTATATGTGCATCAAAATATAACAAAAAAGATATGAACACAAAATTGAATCAACTTGAAGAAGAAGAACCTTTGAGACTCTCCAAGATGACCTTCCATGAGATTTTTCCTTCTTCCCATGATCCTTTTGCACTTACAAGAGTCTTGTGAAATAGATCAAGCTTAGTTAAGGACAATATACCATTTGCTAAAGTATTGGGACTAAGATTAATTTTTGATAATTCACCAATACTGTCAAGAGCACTAGAAACATGAATGTATCTGAGTTTAACCATGTCTCTGAGTGCCACAAAATTCTTAATAACTTCTGTTCTTTGGTCCTGCATAGGGAAAATAATTTATCCTGAAGTTGTACAATGTAGGACCACCTCTGATTATCTTTGTCTTCTACCAACTTGTATGTATTTTCTTGAGTGCCTATTTGGGTTTCACTCTTCCTTATCTCATCTCTTATGTTCAGTGTACTACCAGACCAATTTAGGCAAAAAGAAAGTAGTTCTTGTGCCTCTTCCTCATAAAATTGCACACTCTCCAATTCCTTCATTACTCGACTATATGCATTTGCACATTTTTCCTTGATATCTTCCATATTTTCTTTAGTAGACTTGATTCCAGCATGTACTTCCACTCCAAAGATGAAGACCTCCAAAGAATTAATCATGTTTCGAAGATTCTCCACAATAGAAATAGATGAATCAAAATTAACATTGGGAATAACCTTCTGCAGTTCTTCCAAAGCTCCTTGAATGTTTATTCTTTCATGCTCATGTTGAGATCTCTCAAACTCACTTCCTTCTACAAATTCTTCTTTAACAACAATCTTTCTTTTCTTCCCCATTCTAGTTGCACTACTGGAGGTACCTTCTACATTGGGATTCTTAGGGCTTTCCAAAATAATTTTTGCATAATAATCAATTTCAACCTCTGACACTTCATAATCTAACTCAAATATCCACACCAATCTTGATTCAACTGCTTGGACATGTGACATAAATATGTAGAGACTAGGAAATTGATATTTCCAGAGTACCTTTCAGTAACACTTACTAGAATCCTTGAACTTCTGTTCATCCTCATCTAAAATGTTCCAAATAATATAGCAAGAGTAGTCTCTTGTGCATTTGAATTGATAATATTTATCATGAAGTTCTTGATTTGATGGGCAATAGGCTCTGTATTTAACCATTCTATTCTTCCTATTACTGGCAATTCTTTCAAAAAGTAAAAGAGTAAATAGACAACCAAGTTTCCATACCAGAATGTATTCTTCTTACTCTTCTTGATTTCCTTTAAATTTTTCAAAAGATGTATTCAAAGTAATTCAGATAGGTCATAATCCATACCTCTTTTAACCATATCAACAATAGTATGTACAACAATAGTAGAAACTGTGAGGTCATTACTAGGGAGAAAAAATTTATGACCAATGACCATTGTGACATACCTAATGACTGGACCCACAATTGATCTCAAATCAATCTCTTTTTCCTTCAAGAGTCACACTGGTAACCTCAATTATATCTTTCTCATTCACAACCTTCCATTTAGAAATTAATATAGAGGAACACAAACCAGTTACATCTCTGATTGTTTTTCTAGTAATCAAATGTGCTTCATAAATGCACAAAGATTCATTATGAATTTTGCTCAAAACTATTTGAATATGCTTCCTGTCAAACTTGAACAAAGGGAATTTTTACCAAACATCAAACTTCTTCTTAACTAACACTTTGTAGGCATGATGATTCTCTTCCAATTCATTATTCCACAGAATGCTCAATTGGATTGGTGATATTTCCTCTATCTTACTATAAACAAATGCATAGATACCTTTTGTGGGCAATACTCTAGGACAAATGCAAGAGAATGCACTAATTGACTCTTCCGTCATATTCTTCAAATATTTTCTCAAATTAACTTGCACTCTATCCGCACAATTCACAACCTTTGAATTATCCATAGCAATAAAAATGAAAGATTGTGCAAACATAAATACCTCTCTAAATGCCAACAAGAAATGGATAGATATCTAGCTTCCGTAGCACACTTTGAATCCACTTGACCTCTCCTTCAAACCTTGAAACTCTGAATTGCTCTCTAAACTTCCTTTGCATGCTTCTCTAAAAATACATATGCCTCTTGAAATATCTGAATTTATTTCTTTCATTCCGAATTCTTTTGCAATAAATGCTTCATATTATAGGTAGATTACCTCAAAAATTGTGTGCACCTCCATTCTTTCAAATTATGCAAACTTCATTCTTCACACATGCGACTGAGAAATTCCTTAAATTCGTAACCACGTTAAATATAATTTTTTCATGATGTGACATAAGGATCAATGAGGGGGTTTATTAATTTTTCTGATAATTGTTCCCCCTTAGTTATTGCTAGACTCAAAAATTGAAAAGTGTGTCTATACCAGAGGTCAACATAGATAAGACTGATGACTTTGATTCAACTTGCTTGAATTCTCCTTCCTTTCTACAAATCCTTTTCATCTATTTTCTCGCTTCTTCTGAATCGATGATTTGTTTATGCTTCTTCACCAGATAATTATTTCTTCTTCTTCTGTAGTTATTAACAGAATGTTCTGGATTGTTGCACTTACAGAAAACAACATTCTTCCTTCCATTCTTTCTTTTATTCAATCTATTCTCACACAGACTAGCTTTATGTCCAACCTTCTTGCACTTAAAATATTTGTAGCCTGGGAATGAAAAAGTATAATTCAAAGGTAACTACCTTTTGACAATAGGTTATTTGATGGGAGTTCTTCTACAATTGCTTCTTAGACTCTTGATTCATCCATCTTTGCATTGAGTCTTCTTGTTAGTATATTGCTTCACTTTAAAACTCCAACCTTCTTCAAACAATAAACCACTTGTATCCATTGCTAGTCTCTAAGAATTAATCAACTCATCAAGCATTGTAAAGCTTACCTTAAATTTTTCTTCAAAACTTCTTGCCTTTTCTAGATTAGATCTCAAGATTTATGCTTCTTGCTCAACCTTTGTGCATTCATCCATCTTCCTTTGAATTTCAATTTTCTAACAATCTTCAGTTCTTTTCTTTTCATCCAATTGCTACAGCAGGCTAGAGACAATTTCATTTACCTTAACCAATAGATCGCATGCTTCAACATAATTACTTTGCATTTTTTTAATATAATCATTTGCTTTCATCAACTTGTCCTTTAGATCTTCTATTTCTCTTAAACATCCAAAAAAGATCACTTTTGGAAGAAAAAAAAATTATACTTAAATTTCAGGACCTTCCTCAAGCTGTTAGGCTCCTTTTGAGGAATCAAGCTTTGATACCAATTGTTGAACATCTGAAATACCGATAGGGGGGGTGAATCAATATTCCATAAAACCATTCAAATAAAATCCATCTAGCCATTATCACAAATTTTCATGAATCAACAAGAGAGAACATAAAAACAAATCAATGTAAGAACACAGATGAATACCAATATTTTTACGTGGAAAACCCAAAAAGGAAAAAACCACTGTGAGGGTTAACTCACAATATATTATATCTAGATACAAGATATTACAAGGCTCACTACCAAGACACACTATCCTTGAAAAGGCTCACTGCCTAAATACAAAAGATGGCTAATCACCAAGATACAAAGATTATGGCTCATTGCCAAAAGGTTTGAATTGATAGAATACACTTGTGCCATAGAAAAATGGCCCCTTGTCATTTTTATGGCCTTTTACGTTAGGTTTCATGGTGTTTGATCTATTTTTCTCTGATTCTATGATGTAACATGGCTTGAACATGCATATTTAGGTACTAAAATTTAAATAATGATGTCTTGTGAGGGTGTTGTGAAGTGTTGTAAGACATTTCTACATTCTAGACTCTATTCTATTAATGGGATATAGCTTCGGTCAGATATAAATTATGATTGCTAAATAGAATCATCATCATTTATGTGTGATCAAATTTAATCCTTAAACATATTTTTGGAAAATAAGTAAAACGAATTTATAAGCATGCATAAATTTGAAATATTAAAATGATGAGTAAATTCTGCATTAAATAAAATCAAAACTTATATATATCTTCCTTGTATGAGGGCATATGGATTAAGTTTGTTAAACCGAGTATTAGTCAGTTGTCTTTGAGACCTGCGAGCCCAAAGGGACATTTCCCATGAGCAGATGTGTCTCCACTTGTGGAGACATGTCCTCTCATGAGACGCGTCTCTTAGAGGCAGGTCTCCAAAGATATTTAGCATTGTTCTTTCATTGATATGCAGACATCGAAATTCATAAATTTTCTGCAATCAGTACATTCAGCATAAGAGATCAAATCTAGAAACTTAGAATTTAAAGTAGAATTCTTTCACTTAGAATTTCTTTAGTTTTTAGGCTCCTAGTCTGATTGAGATTTGATTACTTTTACATGGTATCAGAGCCAAGTTGTGTGAATCCAAATCAAATCTAGATATCAGATTGCTCTAGAAAATTCATATTTTTAAAAATTGAATTCACATTACACTCTTCATTATGTCAAGTGTGATTAGATTTTAAGATCATCTTGCAGGAGTAGACAACTTCACATCATGGAAATTTA
>VDFB02324546.1:0-26354 GCA_007258455.2 Sequoia sempervirens | reverse complement strand
TGAGATTCATTTCAAGAAACCCTATCCTCAAAGAGAGGATGTAAATGTTATCTTGTGTCTCAACATAATGCATAACTAGCAATAGATTTCTATTCAAGCAAGAATTTTTTGTGATCTGCACTTAGGGTTTGATCCATGCCTATCTCAAGATGATTCCATGCACATTCTTTGAGAATGGGACTTGTGACCTCATTGTTCATTGAGTCAAAGGAATTTTCATTCAATTTTTGAATATTGCCCTAATTTTTCAGATTTAGAGGAGTATGGAATTGGACTCAATTTTGTGAGATTTGTTTTGTAGTCTGTGTAAAAGAGTTGAGATTTATGCAATGAGCTCTCATTTGAGATAGTTATTTTATTATTACACCTAGTATTGCACTTAGTCATTTTATTTACAATATGTTTGAGTGACACCTAAAGAATGTGAGATCTCCCGCATGGAAATAATACCTTCCAAGAATTTTTTGAATCCATGGTTCAAGTTTTGTTGCTAAAACATATCTAATTTTATGTTGAGAGCATTTTTGTAATACGTAAAGAGCCCTACAAAACAACCAAATAAAATTACAAAAAATTGACCCTGCAAAAATGTATTTTTTGGTCTCATAGTAATGGTTTTTAACATCGTGTAGATATCAGATAGAGGTATGGAGACCACCCGTGCCCGTCAATTGGTGGATAGTTTGATTTTCTTAATTTTTGGTTCATCATAGAAAATCAAAAACAAATAAGAAGCTGCAGAATTTCAAACTGGCATGGGGCAAGGAGAGTTTCAGTTGCCTAAGATTCATTTTTCCCAATAGAATCGATTTAGACAAAAAACAAAACACAACAAAAATCGATCCAATTGCATACAGGTTACAAACAATAAAAAATACTAAAAACATGGCAAGTGACTTACCTTAGTATTATGCAAAATTTATATCCTACTATCAATGATGCCACTAAGAAAAAATAGGATTGAATTTCATTACCAAGGAAGTGAACTTGAGTAGTCAAAAATTCCACTCATCCTATTTATTAAGCTTTCCCATGTTGGGATTGAACTTCTGAGATTGATGAAAAATATCCAACCTATATGGTGGTGTGGGTTTTTATCTTTGTAACTCATGGCTTTAACATTTTGAGTCTGAAATGCTTTCCATATTCATTTTTCTATTCCCGTTTGGTTATATATAAAAAATGGTCATGTTTAAATTAGGCCACAAATGATTATATCCTTATAAGGAGTACATGTGGCTATATACATCAAATGGTTATATACGCATTCACTAGCTGCACTAAAATGAATTAATAATAGAGAAAAAATCAAACGATCAGATTTTGGAGATCAAATCAATGGTAATTTGAATTAATGAGTGAATGGAGAGGACAGGTGATAAGAGATTTCTTATCGAGTCACTAATATTTTTTGGGACATATCTTACACCATACATTTGAGTGTTGCGGGTAGTGTAAACCAAATATATCGACCAAAATGTAATCACCTAACCGGATTGTTTTGCCAACAGGACTACAGGGATAGGAATAGAATAAGCTTTTGCTTCATTCTTTCTTGGGGTGGGGTTTCTGTGGACGTGCAGTCTATTGAAGGTGAAGAATATTAAGGATTTACAAACTAGCACTTTCACCTAGAGGAGGTGCAAGGAATACACCAATAGAATTATATATTTATTTAGAAATTTGAAAGTGTTTTATTAAGGAGTTCTCTATTTTAAGGAGTCTTTAAAACCATACATGCATGAAGGTAAGTGTGCAAAAAAATTCATAATAACCATTGCATTTAGAGTATTAGCAGTAATTGAAACATTTTTTTATTTATAATTCTATAATGTTTAAATTTGACATTAGCAGATACTATAACAATACTTCTAAAAATTTGTAATCAAATTACATCTGTAATACCCCTCCTATTAATCTTTAGATTTGTTTTTCTATGTTTTGATTTCGTACTTTGTTACTGTGATGAGACTGTTATTGTTTGGTTTGGTTAGTAGACCTTGTTGTTTATGCCTATACATTTGAGGACATGGTTATTGATATGATAATGTGGTTGGTGATATTAGTTTGATTTCAATAACATTGCGATGCATTAATTTAGTAAATTATGTTATGATATGATTTGTTAGTTTAGAAATGAACAATTTATCGGTTATATTATATTGTTTGGATAGATGTGATGAAGGACAGTGTAGCACCACTCATTCACGGGTGCCCTGCTATGCTGCGATTCCTTCTCACAATACAATGCTTTGATTTTATATACGTACATGCACATGTACACGACTTCGTTTGTATGTAGGGATTGCAGGTACATAGTCTCGATTCCATCTGCTTCGGCAGGACAAGGCGAGCACCAATAACCCAACGGTATAATGTTGAAACAGAGATGACAATGAAGTCATCTCGTCCCATGATGTCAAACCGTCTTGTTTAAATGGTTTTGTGCATTCTTGTAATTGTCGTTCTTTGTGGTCATCGTTTGTGTTTTTTTGTACATTATTTATGTTAGTATTTTATAAGCTGTGATTTATTTTATTTAATTGATGGAAATGATTGTTTATTTTAATGTTAGATTAAATTGTATTTAAATTTTTAAATGTTTTATTTATTTTTAAAAGTCATGAGTTTATTAAATGATAATTAAAATATTAAATTGTGTTTTATTATTTTAATTAATTATCTTGTTGAGGATAATTGTTAGAATAAATTATTTAAATTAATTAGATAATGTGCTTTGCAAGTAAAGTTGTAAAAACGGAAATTAAAACAAAAAGTATTGAAAATAGAAAAATAAATAAATAAAAGAATGAAAAAGTTGTGAGAACGAATGAGAACTTAGATCTGACTGAAAAGCTTGCTTTTAAAAAATATAATTTCTTTTATTTGTGATTTTTCAGAGCTTTTGAAAGAAAGGGGTAATATATTTTATTTAATTAAATTTTTGTGATTTTTTACACACAAAGAGGATTATTGAAACAGAAGTTGAAAAATAATTGTTATGCATTTTTGCATCTTCTGAAGTTTTTGAAAAGGATATTTCCATTCGTTTGTTTGAAACATTTTGGGAAGAGTCTTTGGATTAAGGATTAGGTTTCGAGATTTGAGCATGGTATTCTGGAGAGGAGACTTTGAAGCAGGAACAAGAAGCTCTTCGTAGAGGCCATCGAGATCAAGCAAGCTTCATCAGATTCTCGAGAGCGTATGACTACAGGTTCCACCCTCTCTCTTATTGATTGTTTTTGAATCTGTAAAAAGAATAGAAATGTGTTTTGAATCAATCTTTGCTTGTAAAAGAAAATCCTTTTGAGAATTAGATTAAAATAGGTTCTTTGAGAAAATAAATAAATAAATAAATAGATAAATAAACAAATGAATAAATATAGTTGATTGTTTTAAATTTGTCAAGCAAAAACCTACATCTTCTGAAATGTCCAAATTGTCTATAATGAGATTTTGAGAAAATTGATTCATCTTTGAGAATAATGAGATTTAAGATTTTGAAAATATATTTATATGAATGTATTTATTTGCCCCTCTGCACCTTACTTTGTTATTTTAATACATTTATTTGGAAGTAATATATATATATATATAAAGTTATGTTGTATCTGTCTGTGCATCGGCCATATGTATTTACGTTTCATAAAGATGAATGAATTTAATTTTTGGAATTTAATTGTTTGCTTTAGATTAAAATGTAATTTTTAAATGTGTAGGGGAGGTTTGAAGGGATGGCCGAAGCCGTACCCTTCATCCCTCACCCCCTGCTGTGGCACACTGCACACAACAGTCTTATAGACTGTTGTACACAACAATCTTTATAATTGTTGTGCGCAGCAGTCAATAAGATTGCTATGGGCAGTCAGTAGGGCCGTCGCCCCTTTTCTTATGTGAGATTTTATTTTATTTTATTTATTTTTATATATAAATATATATTTATATATTTATTTATTTATTTTGGTGTATATATTTATTTTATTAAATATTATAATTATAATTTATTTTATTTAAAATGTAATTATAATTATTTTATTTAATATTATTTTTATTTTAAAATGTAATTTATGTATTTTATTTAAAAAGGTTAAATAATGTTATACATACATATATATAGGGCATAATTTTATCAAATAATTTAAACAAAAAATTAGCCTTAATTTGTATTGTTGAATGGAGTTAAATTTAATGGTGCAAGTTTGTAAAATTATTTTGAGCATTTAATTGGGATTGTAAAAGTTGAACCTTAGGAACTTATTTATTTTTCCATTTTTTTGTTGATGGCTTCTTTGTTTTAATGTGAGAACTCTGTCATAATTATGAGTCAATGTTAGTTATTGTGAACCTTGCTTTCTAGAGGCATGTTTAAATCTTGAATGTTTTTGAAAAGGAAAAAACAGGTTTTATAGGGACCTGAAACCGCAGAGTTTAAACAACAAAAGATAACAAAATAAGTCCAAACAAACAAACGGCTGTCCCAAAAAGGAAACGATAGCACAAAGAGACAACAGGGCCCAAAAAAGGACCGTCCAAAAAACCAGAAACAAACACCACCGCACTACTCGATGGTGTTCAATAATTCCTCAGCCTCCTTTTCAACATCCTTCATATCCTCATTTTGGTTTCACTTTTGGAGTTGAAACTTATTGGTTTTATGATGGAAGGGTTGTACGGGTTGTTGAATTTTGTTGAATTATCACGAGATGAGTTATGCCTCACGAGGCTTGGTTTTGAGTTATGTGCTTTATCTATTGAGTTCAACCCTTGCCTAGATTTGTTTATGTTAGGGGTCTTAGGGAGAGTGGCTCTTCATGGTGGCTAGCACCTTAGTTGGAGGAAGAGCAAGGAGATCCCATGAGAGCTATGCGATGACACTCTCCACTAGACACCCGTTTGCTTTGTGGCTTATTACCTCTGGAAATGTATTTTGAAAGTTGTATGCTTAATGTGTTTCCGATTCTTTTGAGAATGATTTATGAATGTTCCTTGGACTTGTTTAATTGTCATTGTTTTGATTATTGTGGTGAGTTTCTTATCTTTATCTTATTTCTTGACTCGTGAATGTTGTGGTTTATTTCATTGTAACCTTGAGTTGTAATTGTATTCGTACTATGTTGTTCATGGAGTTAGTTTGACAATCATGGTTGAGTTAACTTCATTGTCACCTCTGAGTATGGGGGGTGAGTTATTCATAATTCACATGGTTGGGTGGAACGTGCTCCGCACCCGTTGGGTTCCCCATCAGCATCCTTTGTTTGCAACATTTCTTCATTTGGAATTATACTAGTGTTCACTTTGTAGTTTCTGATGTTATTGTACTTTGAGTCATCCCACATGTTTGTGAATTGTATTGTAATTCATTCATCAAATCATGTAATGTATTGTATAACTATTGATGTAATAGTTAGGGACTTTTGTAACATTATTGTGAGAGATTTTGTATAATTATGTAGTGATACATTCACTCTTGGTTCATGGATGTACTCTTATTCATGGTTATTATAATGTTAATGGATATGTTATTTATCATTATCTTTTATTTTTGTTATTGTTGTTTTGCGAAGTAACCTCGCGTGCCCTAGAGAATGTAACGTTAAGTTGTTAATGTGCAATGTAAATGTAATTAATATGTAAATGTAATTATTTTTCAGATGCATGTTTACCTTGTGTTATTTAAAAATAAATAAAAAATTGTTTGCAATGTTTGTTCTCTGGGGTTTGCACGACGGGCGCTACAACATTGGTATCAGAGCACTAGGTTCATATACTGGGCACTCTGGTTTCATATGAGCCCATTATGTTGTCCTAGTGAATTTGTTAAGAGAAGTTCTTAAGTGATCATGATGATCATGCTGGATTGTGGAAAGGATGTAAAGATTTGAACCATGTAGTTGTTGGAAAGTAAGTGTACTTGTGGAATTATGTATGTAATTGTACTTCCCTTGTAAATGTGAGAAACCAGTAACTGTGCATCAGTTGAGTGTTGTGAATACCCCGTACTTGCTTTGTGGGCCCATAACCCACAAGTCTTAGGATGGAGATACAGTGTATCCATCCATTCTGAATATGTTGTATTTGGTGTGGGATTAACCATACCATTATGTGTGTTTGTATGTTTGTTACCTGATTGAGGGCCAACCCACGTGTGGTTGAAAATCTATACATATAAGAGTAGCCAAAAGCTAGTTTCACAGATTCTTTTCTTTTGGTTCTCTAGTCCCTCAATCTATGAAGGGGTAGTAGAATCCGTAAAGTTCCTTGGGCGGAGTGTGCAGCATACGCATATTGCGACGCAGATTAGTCTTAGCTCAACCAATCTCAAGGAAATGTACTCACTACTTCCCCTTATGATGGATCAGGGTACTTGATCCATATGTGCTAGCCTAAACCCCACAATTTTGAGTATAGCAGCATTGGATTGTTAGTTTATGCCTGACCATCCATAGGGACGTTGACCTGGCATTACCGAGTCAACCTCGTCTGTATGAGAGGTGAAGCTCGAGTAGCCCCATATTGATATGCTCATATATGTATTGCATACACTGTATCTACACATGTTTCGACATGATGCAATGGATACGATGCCACACCCCATTGATGTTCCGACACAGTGCTGGTGATGATGACATGTTGCTGATGGTAGCGAGCTGGGCTCGAGGACACGATGCCACGTGCATAGACACGTGAAGGTGCACTATGATATTTTGTTATGATAGCCTACTTATGTGATGAGTGTAATGGGGCCTCACACACTTGTAGAGGGATACTCATGTTTGCTTTCGATAGTGTTTGGGTCCGTTAGCATATGGGTATGTCCTTGCCATGTATACCTTTGGCGACAACGAGTACCTATGTGTGCCTTCTCTACGAGGTATCGCTATGCAGGGTGTGTCTACGCGTGCCTACTTCCGCGGAGCCACAGACACACCACCATGCGACATACGTCAGTGCGTGCCTTCTCCGGTTGGTGTATGACCATGTCGCGTGACGACATGAGGCAGGGTGTAGCTGAGGAGCACACTCTGGGACAGTGGATGGCATGCTCACTCTGCACCACATGAGGGCTATTGTTATAGCCAGACGATGTTCCCTCCTTCCTCATTTGGTGGCTAGTATCTAGTCACACAGTGTTGTATTGTGCAATTTTGAAGATTGAGGACTTCCTATATGATTGTTGATGATTTTCAATTGACCTTGAAGGCTGACATTTTGTTTATGTTTGATTGTAATGGTTTAGCCACACTTTGTGACTTATTCTCTCGTAGCCCTCGTGGTTACATTTGATTTAGTGTTGACATTGTGCACATTTCTTGCTTTACTATTGAAATTGAATCTTATTTGATGTTTTTTTTATGACTTTGGTGGCTAAACTAATTTATCCTTCTTCTTTTTTTAGGTCGGCCATGTGTCGTATTGTGATTCCTCTCCAAGGACGTATGAGGTGGACTTGGTGAGTGTATATGAGGAAGTAGACACTGGGAACCTTGAGGATGGGGGTATGTGAGGCTATTTTATAGCTAGGACCCACTACCCACCTATGTGTGATGACTATCTCTTGGAGGCTAACCACCTTGTACAACAAGAGATGGGTCATAGTGGTCTTGTGTTGATGGTCTCGCCATGTGTGTGTGGCCTAACACCATCAAGCCACTGAGTGTGAGGTATGGTTTATGTGAGATGGATTTTGGCTCTTAGCTCATGGATTATGTATTGTGGATTAGTATGCTACTTTCTGGTGTCCAAATGGACCCTTGTGTAGCCTCGTTATGTGATTCCCAATGATGTGAATTCATGTGTATGTGAATAATGCATGGATATAGTACTTAGATTCTTGAGATTTTATTTACTTCCCTTCTATTGTTCTCATCTAATTTTTGGAACTTGTTCTTTGGTGGTGTTGTAGGACGATGCCTAGAGGTCGCGATCTTGATAGGGGTGCTCATCAGAGCACTCTTGTTTTTAATGTCCATGAGGGTGGTCATGAGGAACATCTGAGCCCTCAATTACGCTCCTTGCTTGAGGAAATTCTTAACTGGCTTGGACCAAGACAGGAGAGAAATCGACAAATGGTAAGGGAAAGAGAAAGGTTCCCTAGGAGAAGAAGTGTTTCAGCTATAGTAAGACTTATAATGGATCTCTTAAGGGAATGTTCTCCTACCTTCCATAGTCATAGTAGTGGATTGGAGGATTAGACTTGGATGATTGGTGTCTGAATTGGTGGGCGTCTTTTGTCTAGGAGAATCCAGAATTGGTTGCGAGCCCAACATTATTGGCTTGACCAGTCAACTCAGAGCACTCAGACTATAGCTAGTAGGGGCCGACTTTGACAGGATGGTGCACCTCCTCGAGGTAGAAGAAATGGCAGAAATGCAGGATGTTTCTCTTGTGGCTAGTAGGGTCACGTAGCTAGGCAATGTCCTCATAGGAGCACACCTGAATTCAATCAGAGACCAACAGTCACAGAGCCAATAGGGGATGATCTGAGTAGGATCCACAGAGCAATTGAAGTAGTTGATGACTGCCAGGTAGGGCATCAGAGCACAGATGTGGAGACTATAGGTAGCAGACATGCAGCTGACTCGGGAGCCCATGAGAATTCTACAATATAGGAGACTGATGTAGTGCTTCTTATGTTGTGTAATACCCCCATATTACTGATATTCTTTGCTACTATTTGTTACTCTTATGTGTTAGTGTGATACTGGTTTGTGATGGTGACTAGTTCACCGATTTGGTGTGTGTGGATGCCTCCCGTATTAGGGAATCTTAATTTCTTTTGTTTGTCAGCTTCCAGGAGTAAGCCGAATTTATGGGGGGGAGGATGTAATACCCCTCCTGTTACTGTTTAGATTTGTTTTTTCTATGTTTTTATTTGGTACTTTGTTACTGTGATGAGACTGTTATTGTTTGGTTTGGTTAGTAGACCTTGTTGTTTATGCCTATACATTTGAGGACATGGTTATTGATATGATATTTTGGTTGGTGATATTAGTTTGATTTTAGTAACATTGCAATGCATTAATTTAGTAAATTATGTTATGATATGATTTGTTAGTTTAGAAATGAATAATTTATCGGTTATATTATATTGTTTGGATAGATGTGATGAAGGACAGTGTAGCACCACTCATTCGCAGGTGCCCTGCTACGCTGCGATTCCTTCTCACAATACAATGCTTTGATTTTATATACGTACATGCACATGTACACGACTTCATTTGTATGTAGGGATTGCAGGTACATAGTCTCGATTCCACCTGCTTCGGCAGGACAGGACGAGCACCAATAACCCAACGGTATAATGTTGAAACAGAGATGACAATGAAGTCATCTGTCCCATGATGTCAAACCATCTTGTTTAAATGGTTTTGTGCATTCTTGTAATTGTCGTTCTTTGTGGTCATCATTTGTGTTTTTTTGTACATTATTTATGTTAGTATTTTATAAGTTGTGATTTATTTTATTTAATTGATGGAAATGATTGTTTATTTTAATGTTAGATTAAATTGTATTTAAATTTTTAAATGTTTTATTTATTTTTAAAAGTCATGAGTTTATTAAATGATAATTAAAATATTAAATTGTGTTTTATTATTTTAATTAATTATCTTGTTGAGGATAATTGTTAGAATAAATTATTTAAATTAATTAGATAATGTTCTTTGCAAGTAAAGTTGTAAAAATGGAAATTAAAACAAAAAGTATTGGAAATAGAAAAATAAATAAACAAAAGAATGAAAAAGTTGTGAGAACGAATGAGAACTCAGATCTGACTGAAAAGCTTGCTTTTAAAAAATATAATTTCTTTTATTTGTGATTTTTGAGAGCTTTTGAAAGAAAGGGGTGATATCTTTTATTTAATTAAATTTTTGTGAGTTTTTACACACACGGAGGATTATTGAGACAGAAGTTGAAAAATAATTATTATGCATTTTTGCATCTTCTGAAGTTTTTGGAAAGGATATTTCCATTCTTTTGTTTGAAATATTTTGGGAAGAGTCTTTGGATTAAGGATTGGGTTTCGAGATTTGAGCACGGTATTCTGGAGAGGAGACTTTGAAGCAGGAATGAGAAGCTCTTCGTAGAGGCCATTGGGATCAAGCAAGCTTCATCAGATTCTTGAGAGCGTAGGACTACAGGTTCCACCCTCTCTCTTATTGATTGTTTTTGAATCTGTAAAAAGAATAGAAATGTGTTTTGAATCAATCTTTGCTTGTAAAAGAAAATCCTTCTGAGAATTAGACTAAAATAGGTTCTCTGAGAAAATAAATAAATAAATAAATAGATAAATAAATAAATGAATAAATATAGTTGATTGTTTTAAATTTGTCAAGCTAAAACCTACATCTTCTGAAATGTCCAAATTGTCTATAATGAGATTTTGAGAAAATTGATTCATCTTTGAGAATAATGAGATTTAAGATTTTGAAAATATATTTATATGAATGTATTTATTTTCCCCTCTATACCTTACTCTATTATATTAATACATTTATTTGCAAGTAATATATATATATATATTTATTTATTTATTTATTTTTTAAGTTATGTTGTATCTATCTGTGCATCGACCGTAAGTATTTACATTTCATACAAATGAATGAATTTAATTTTCATAATTTAATTATTTTCTTTAGATTAAAATGTAATTTTTAAATGTGTAGGGGAGGGTTGAAGGGACGGCCGAAGCCGTACCCTTCATCCCTCACCCCCTGTCGTGGCACACTGCACACAACAGTCTTTATGACTATTGTGCGCAGGAGTCAATAAGACTGATGTGGGCAGTCAGTAGGGCCGTCACCCCTTTTCTTATGTGAGATTTTATTTTATTTTATTTATTTTTATATATAAATCTATATATATATATATTTATATATATATTTATTTATTTTGGTGTATATATTTATTTTATTTAAAATGTAATTATAATTATTTTATTTAATATTATTTTTATTTTCAAATGTAATTTATGTATTTTATTTAAAAAGTTTAAATAATGTTATACATACATATATATAGGGCATAATTTTATCAAATAATTTAAAGAGAAAATTAGCCTTAATTTGTATTGTTGAATGGAGTTAAATTTAATGGTGCAACTTTGTAAAATTATTTTGAGCGTTTAATTGAGATTGTAAAAGTTGAACCTTAGGAACTTATTTATTTTGCCATTTTGTTGTTGATGGATTCTTTGTTTTAATGTGGGAACTCTGTCATAATTATGAGTCAATGTTAGTTATTGTGAACCTTGCTTTCTAGAGGCATGTTTAAATCTTGAATGTTATCCTCGTTTTGGTTTCACTTTTGGAGTTGAAACTTATTGGTTTTATGATGGAAGGGTTGTACGGGTTGTTGAATTTTGTTGAATTATCGCGAGATGAGTTATGCCTCATGAGGCTTGGTTTTGAGTTATGTGCTTTATCTGTTGAGTTCAACCCTTGCCTTGATTTGTTTATGTTAGGGGTCTTAGGGAGAGTGGCTCTTCATGGGGGCCAGTGCCTCAATTGGAGGAAGAGCCAGGAGATCCCATGAGAGCTATGCGGTGACACTCTCCACTAGATACATGTTTGCTTTGTGGCTTATTTCCTCTTAAAATGTATTTTGAAAGTTGTATGCTTAATGTGTTTAAGATTCTTTTGAGAATGATTTATGAATGTTCCTTGGACTTGTTTAATTGTCATTACTTTGATTATTGTGGTGAGTTTCTTATCTTTATCTTATTTCTTGACTCGTGAATTGTTGTGGTTTATGTCATTGTAACCTTGAGTTGTAATTGTATTCGTACTATGTTGTTCATGGACTCAGTTTGACAATCATGGTTGAGTTAACTTCATTGTCACCTCTGAGTATGGGGGGTGAGTTATTCATAATTCACATGGTTGGGTGGAACGTGCTCCGCACCTGTTGGGTTCCCCATCAGCATCCTTTGTTCACAACATTTCTTCATTTGGAATTGTACTAGTGTTCACTCTATAGTTTCTGATGTTATTGTACTTTGAGTCATCCCACATGTTTGGGAATTGTATTGTAATTCATTCATCAAATCATGTAATGTATTGTATAACTATTGATGTAATAGTTAGGGACTTTTGTAACATTATTGTGAGAGATTTTGTATAATTATGTAGTGATACATTCACTCTTGGTTCATGGATGTACTCTTATTCATGGTTATTATAATGTTAATGGATATGTTATTTATCTTTATCTTTTATTTTTGTTATTGTTGTTTTGTGAAGTAACCTCGCATGCCCCAGAGAATGTAACGTTAAGTTGTTAATGTGCAATGTAAATGTAATTATTGTTCGGATGCATGTTTACCTTGTGTTATTTAAAAGAAAATAAAAAAATGTTTGCAATGTTTGTTCTCTAGGGTTTGCACGACAGGCGTTACAACATCATTCACCTTGGAGAGATTGTTTCAATAGCAAAAAATAGATTTCTATAGTTATACAATGGAAAATAAAGAAAATCTTACAAGCATAGAAATACAAAAACCTAAAGGATCATGGCTACATCACAAGAGAACACAATTTCTAATGAGTGGCAGATGAAGCCTTGAAAGATACAGAATTTGATTTACAGTACAATAAAAATCTACTTGGAAGGGATCCCTCTAGAAATACAATATTCTCATCAATGTAAATAGTAAATATATTCAAATATTTTACATGAGAAACATAATTTAATTTAATATCTTAGAGTACAATTTTATGTGTATAGAAGATACATTAATTTAAATTTATACTATCTTTGTATAGAATAATATTTTTTATGCATACAATTTTTGAAATATGATCTTGACTTTAGGTCAATGATTTGTATTCAAGCTATCATTTCTCTTTGTGAATTTTTGCTTCATAGTTTTAGTGGTCAGTTTGTTTTGGTTAAAAACTTGGTAATTTAACACCAAAATTTTAATGGAGGTGACATAGTTATGCTGATTGTAATTTATCTAGAATGTCTTATAAATTTGAAAATAGCATCAAGTAAATAGAGAAGCCAAGAATTTTATAAAAGATCTTAAAAAATGTTCATTGGCATGTTAATATGAGATAATCTCTCAAAATTAAAGAACTATATTTAAATAATTATTGGAAAAGGATGCTTTGTCATCTAGCATCCAAAATTAAATTATTAATAAGCAATTGTTCTTTTGAATTTATGACTAGAGGTTTGGGTTCTCCTTAGGTTAACTCATAGGGGTGGTTATTTTCCTAACAAAGCAACAAGTGCTTATGAAATTCCACATAGAATTTACTTGAATCTAAGGACATAAATTGGATCTTCATCTCAATTTTCATTCCACTATAAGAGACACAAGTTATCTATGGAAAGATAGAGGAATTAGAGGAAGAAATAAAAAAAAATAGCTTGAGCTCTATTCACATGATGGAAACGACTTATTGAACACAATACATTATATGGCTTCTTTGAGCTATAGTGATAATTTTCCTATGAAATAAACAAAGATAAGCTTGACCTCTATTCACATGTTGTAAATAGCTTCTTTGAGCACAATACATTATGTAGTTACCTAGAAATTTCCCTATGAAATGAAAGAAAATATATTAAAAAAAAGATGCAAACAAACTCCAAGAAGGGTTGCTTCTAAAATGAAGTACAATGAAAGTGAGCAACCAATGACAAGGTGAGCACAAACTTGGGAAAGAGATGAGGTATATGTTAACATTTAAATTTCTTAGTTTGCAAGAGCAACATGAAATACTTTTATGAGAATAGAACTTGCAACACAACCAATGAATGAGAACATTGAAATTGCAAGACTAAAGAAAGCCATGATGGAGCATATAGGGATGATTTCTTGTCATGTGTGGTAGGTGATCCAAGCACGAGTTTGCTACTACCTCTTTACCACATAAATTGAGAAATTTATGCCATGACTTGAAGTCATTTGATAAGCAATTACAAATCAATGAAAAGAAAAATAAGCAAGCATTCTAAAGAATACATGTGGTTGAAGACTGGTCCAAATAATCAAATATGGACTATATATTTATTGTAGTCTTCACTATGTGAAAAAGGAATCTTGGGAATCCATCAAAATTGGAAGTAGCTAGCATGAATGAGCTTAAAATATGTTACATTTCAAGCCATTATTTTAGATATTTAATATTCACTATTAATAGAAAATATAATAATAAAGATTTCATGTTTTCTACATTAATTGGATCTCTATCTAGATTTGATAAAAAAGAAGAATCCTTTGGTTAGATGAGAAACTAGAGGTGCATATAAGAAAAATAATTCATGGCTCATGTTTATTGACTTAAGAAAAGCACAATTTTTTATTACACCTTGGAGATCAATGAAGATAAACAAGTTTTCCTTCTTAATTTTTTGTTCTATTATGTGCATTTGAATGATTGATACAATTACTTGTGAAGTTGTCACATTCCTTGTTTTTGTGTCTCATTAGTAGCACCTTTGTGCATAAAGTATATGTATTTGCAAGTTATAAGTGGTGTTGAGATGCAAGTGATTCAAGTTTTGAAAAGTTTTTTTTCCTTTTAGGATTATATGCATTATATCCTCCTTATGAAATATTGATGCAAAGGCATATAAGTATTAAGTTGTGAATGTCAAGTTTTCTTGTTGATTGAAACTATGTGTACAAGAAGCTTTACAAGTTTTACATAACATTTTGGTGCATCACCATAGGAATTAGTTTTCATTTTATGTTTCCTCCTTACCCTTTCCTCTATGAAACATTAGTTTTTTTTAGGTGAGTACCATAAGAGCCAACTTACTCTAGAGGTTAGCTTCAAACATTTGATCCCAAAATTAGGGAATCTTTCCAATGTTTCACCAATAGGTTGAGTTCACTCAAAAAAGGTGTACTATTAGGATACAACAGTTTTTGGCATGCCCAATGGGACTGTGAACTAATTTTTAGCCCATTTTATACATTTTGTTACTATTGTTTGGTGTGTATAGTAGTAGTTTCAACCTTTTGGAGGAATTTTCTTTACACACCTAGTGGCTCTGGAAAGATTATTTATTGGTTTCAAGTAGAAAAACTATTGATATGTTTTATAACCCATCATATCATGAAAATGTTGCTTCTACAAATCCTTGCTATCTATATCAAAATGAACCAACAATTGGTTTTAGTCAAAGTACCTTTGCTACTAGAGGTTATCAACAAGTTCCATATTCCTACCAACCTCCCACCCCTACTCAACCTTCCTGGCAACCTATCCATGCCTATAATCATTTGCAAGAAGATCATTTTGCTCATAACCAGCATGGCTACTCTTGAATCAACCTCAAGATGCTAACAACATGATTATCAAGGAGATATCATTAGACTTGCAAAGGAAATTAGAGGTTGTCACCAGAGAGGAGGAGAATAATATGCAATAGGAAGAGCTTTCTCATCAATCTCATATTCATTAGAAGGAGGTGGAGGCACAAAGGTATGAACAAGATTTTCTTGCTAGACAGGTTGTAACCAAAGAAGATCAAATAAAACACCTAGATTCACAAGTCCAAAGGTATGGAATAGAATCAACTACTTGCATTTCTAGTTTTAAACTAGCTCCTCTTAGAACTATGATTCAACCTATGAAAGAGGAAGATTTCAATTTTAAACTCTCAAGCTTTATACAAGGTAAACCTCTTGAATCCTTTGAAAAAATTATATTTCCAAAGTTCCAACTTTTAGATTTCCTTCTCCATTACTAGATTCTAGACCTGTGCAAATTCAACCCCTATCTCCCATTTATAGCCCTTTCAAATCCCCTTACCAATTGAATTTAGCATGGACAACTATGATGAAATTGCTAAGTTGGAAGAGCATATGTTAAAAATCCCAAGCTTGAATTAAGTCACTTCTTCTCTTCCTCAAGAGTTACCAAAGTCTCTTATGCTATCCAATCCTCTATCAACACTCGCCAAATCTTTTGAGGAGATGCATGATCATTCCAAATAGGAGCAGATCGAGGTAGTAGTGAAATAAGAGTATTTTTTCAATTCAAGACTCAAAACTGACTGAGGATTTTCCTCAAGTGGAAGCCACTTGTGAGGTCAGTTATGAGGAATCAAAAGAAATATCTACTATTTATGATCCTATGAATTGTGTGAATAATAAAAATAAAAACTTTTGCAAATAGAAGTTGAGGGTGATCAGTTGGAACAAAAAGGTGCAAGGAAAATGGATGGGGATTAGAAGGAAGAGTTGATCTTCTCATTTGATTAGCTACCTTGTTTTGTTGACAAGGATGAAGATTTGAAGCAATAAGAAGATGTGTCTATGATAACACAAGATTTGGGAAAGCTACAAGATGTTAAATAGTGTAATGAGTTGTTGGTTCATGAAATTCAATATGAGGAGTTAGTCTTTTGGTAGGTGGAATAAGAGTTGAAGGTGTTATGCACTATTTTGGATGAGTTACAATAGTATACAAGACTGTTTACTAAGTCTTGTCAAGTTCCTTTTGACTCTGTGCCTAATGGATAAGTTCAGGCAATTGGTCTAGGATGCTTAGCAGGCAAGAATTTAGCATATGTCACCAAAAATGTTACCTAATTTTTCTTTCAACTCAATTAGGTAGAGTTGGAACAATATTTGCAACTAAATATAAAAGGTACACATTATTTTCTGCTAAGTGTTCACCATTATATGCACAGAATTATTATCAAATGAATTATAGTTTATTATGTAAGTGTTTACAGGAGAAAAGATTGCACAAGTTTTTGCATAAATTGTATCTTTTATTGATAGTTACAAATGTATGGTGTCCCACACAAGCTATGGGAATAACTATTTCAATACAATATAATACATAAACTACACATTTGAATAAATAGAAAAGAAAGAGCATATGGAAAGAGTAGGGATCCTTCATTACCTAAATGATGAACCCTAAGTTGAACTGTTGCATCCTCACTTCAGTCCCTCTCACTTGGCTAGAACAAAAGTTGACTTGTTGCTGCTTGAAATGCCTACAAGGGATGAGGAAAGTTGTGTTAGAGCTTGGAACCCATATTCTTTGCATATACTACATAAAAAAATATATAGTTTATTCTCATAAAGCATTGAAATAGTTTTGTAGCATCTCAAATATCAAGAAAAAGTAGATCATCATCAATTCCCATCAAAATTTGAGTTTCATTGTTTTATCTAGCATGTTTGTTCATTGTGCAGGTATAGGTGAAATTTTTATTGTTGGATTATTTTCATTTGACATCACAACATGTGGAGTAAAATGGGCTAGGGTTGAGCCCAACATGTTGCCCTCTTGGTTTAAGAGAGGAGAAAGAGTGTCTGTTCATCATTACACATCAAGAAGATTTCAACATCCATTACATAAGTAGGTTTTTGACAATCTTTTATACTCAGAACATATGACAAGATTAAGGAGCATTCAAGTTAAGAATGCAAAGACATGACAACATGAATCCCAAAGGCAACAGCAGCTTCAAAGAACAACAATCTCACAAAAGGGAAAATATAGGGAAAACCCATTATATAGTCACCTTACAAAATACATTAAGCTTGAAGGAATCGTGATTGTGTAGATTACTAGATTAAAAGAAATTAGACATCAATCCTACATGAGGGCACTTTTGAAACCACAAAATATTGCAACATAGTGTAACAGTTAAAGGATGGTCACAGGCTAAGAGAACATTCATGTAGACTATACAATGACATTAAAAGGCCTTATTTGATGCACAGTAATGAGACTATCAAGAGGATAGTGTTAAGACCAAAGAGAAAATCATGGATTCGAGGAAGATAATTTGCATTCAAGCTTTATGTTGAAGGTGTCACTATTGATTGGTATGTGTCATTCTATATATGAATCAAAAGCATCACAGTTGAAGGAGTCATAATGACAGTATGCAGTCGGGTCAATTAAAGGGAAATATGCAAGAATTCCTGAGGGATTGTCTTCCTAGATACATGAATAATTTTTCTAATTCATTTTTCTTCTTGAAAAAATAGAGCACCACAAGCTTTTTTGTCACAGTTAGAAGAAAGATCTCAACATTTTGTAACAAAAGGGTAACTCACCAGAATGGCAGTGACAATAGAGAATCCATGAACCTATCCAATATGGCCCAGAACCATCAAACCCTCCTAAGACTCCATGAATTTCAGACATGGCAGCACTATCAAGTTTTTAGAGGATGCAAAAAAGAGTAAAATAAATTGTGAAACGAGTGTTTGGTTGCGGCTTTGGTGTTAGGGTTTCAAAAACCCTAAGTTGCTTGACAACCAAAAGGGAATTTTTTAACTTTGTTTTTTTATTTTTCTTCTTCATAACTAATGCCTTGTGTTATGAGTTATTATTCCTTGTGTTCTTTGTCATATTGTGCAAAGTCTAAGTCAAGTTTCCTTGTGCATACATCTTTCAAAACATGGTCGACCTTTGTTTTGCATTAAATTTGAAATGTAAAAAAACAAATGTATTAAAGTGATGAAATTATAAATCACTTTATTTAATGTTGTGTATAATGCAAGATAAAGGTGCATTGAACACATCAAATATATGGTAAAAGGGGATAGATAAGGGTTGTTGATGGTTATGCCAAGCATATAGGTGAGGTTGGAAGAAGTTGACATACAAGTTCCAAGAATGTAGGGGTTGTTGTGACTTGGTTTTGGAGGGAATTGAAAGCATCTAGAAGAATTTTTTGATGCCTTTATTATATGAGAGGTCAAGGCTTGACCTTTTCTTCATCTATTATCCTTTTTGGAGTGGGTTTATGGGCTAGATTTTAGGCTTTTGGCTATGCACAACCAAGGAAATTTCTAGTTCCTATTTTTGTGCAACCATTTGGAAAAGCATAAAGTAAATTCAAAATTCATTTTTGAAGTTAGTTCTTATCATTATCTTTTTTCTACATTATGACTTTTGAAGTACTTTTCAGTAGAAGACAGTATTTATAACTCATTTTTTACAAACATGTATTAGCAGTTTACACCTTGGAGATCAATGAAAATAAGCAATTTTTTCTTCTTAATTCTCCACTCTATTGTGTGCATTTGAATGATTGATGCAATTACTTGTGAACTTCTCTCATTCCTTGTTGTTATGTCTCATTAGTAGCACCTTTGTGCATAAATTATATGTATTTTCAAGTTATAAGTTGTGTTGAGAGGCAAGTGATTTGAGTTGTCAAAAGTTTTTTTCCTTCTAGGATTGTATACATTATATCCTCCTTATGAAATATTGATGCAAAGACATATAAGTATTGTGTTGTGCATGTCAAGATTTGTTGTTAATTTAAACTATGTGTAAAAGTAGCTTTACAGTTTTTAGATAACATTTTGGTGCATCACCATAGGAATTAGTTTTCAGTTTATGTTTCCTCCTTACCCTTTCCTCTCTAAAACATTAGTTTTGTTTAGGTGGGTACCATAAGAGCCATCTTACTCTGGAGGTTAGATTCCAACATCTGAGCCCATAATTAGGGAAGCTTTCCAATGTTTTACCAATAGGCTAAGTTCACTCAGCAAGGGTGCACTATTAGGAAACAACAATTCTATAGGCTAACATTGGAGACTTATGGGGATTATAGGAAAGCTTATGTTTTGTAGGTTGCAAAGTTTCACATGAATTTTAAAGTTTCACAAGTTCAAAACTTTCAAGAATTAGAGGTAGGTTTATACTTCGTAAGCTAAAAATATTCTCCCAAATTTTGAAGTTCCATAACTTGAAGGGTTGTAGGGATTGGAGGCCTACTTACAATATATTAAATTATAGAATTACATGGGAAATATTTTTTTTTGTAAAAGCTATAACTTTTATGATGTTGATTGATATTAGCTTGGATAAGTGAGTGTAATAATGAAAAATTTATGAGAATTAATGAAGTTAGTGTCAAAATAAAAAATTATTGGAAAGAGAGGGGATATGAACCATGGAAGGGCTAACAATTGGGATGCAATTAAGTTAATTAGCACTAGGACATGTTGTACATGAACTATGATTAGAAGGGGGCATGAACAAAAGGGACAAAGGAAAATATGGAATACCTTGAACTTTGGGATTTGATTTCTTAATTACATGACAATTTTCTAGCTCATTTTTTGGGTTCACACTCCTCCAATATTTGAGTTTTTCACCAAGTTCCTTCTTATGATGTAATAATAGAATTAGTATAAAATATGAAAAAAAGATTGTATGTTATCAAATTCAAACACAAACATGATAATTATAATTACAAATCTTCAAACCATGAAAATATTAGTTCATAATATCAAATCCAATCTAAAAACATGCAATTTGGTTCTTCAACATTGAAAAAACCAGAAAATTTGGTGGAATTATTAAAAAATGATTGATATTTAAATGTCAATTCCATGAAAAGTGGTTTCCATGTTGGATAAAGTATAGATTACAAGTTAAATCCAAGCATGTGGGTTCAAAATCATGGGATCTACATGCCTTTTTACCATTTTTTGGAATTATAATAAATGTAAGTGTGTTATAATGCACTAGTGTTTTTACTTGCTTTGAATATTCCAATAGGGAGAGAGGGAGATGGATTGAGAGGGATATAAAGAGGTGGGTATATAGCGGGAGAGAGAAGAATAAATATGGAGATAGATATGTAGACATGAATATAGAGGGGAAGATTGAGAGGGATATATGGAGGATGAGATAGAGTGAGAAAGGGGGGTGAAGGGAGAGAGAGAGGGTGAGGTAGAGAGAGGGATAGAGGTAGAGAAAGGGAGAGGGAGAGGGGAGAGGAGAGAGAGGGAGAGAGGAGAGGGGAGAGGGAGAGATATAAGAGATAGAGATGGGTTGGGAGAGAGAGAAATGGTGATTTAGAGAGAAGTAGAGAGATATGAGGGGATAGATAAGTCTAGAGATATATAAATAGATATTGATGGAGGGAGAGATAGGGAAATATGGGAAGAGAGAAACATGGGGAGATAGAGAGAGGGAGGAAAATGGGTACAAATAAGGTCCTATAGAAGGTTAGAGGAGGGCTCGAAGTATGTATAAAAGAGGGAGGTGGAGGGAGAGGGGATATAGAGGTGGGATAGATGAAGTGGGGAGGATAAAGAGGGAGACAGAAGGGGGAGGATGGGGGTCTCGGGGAAGAGGATAAAGGATAGAGGGTGGGCAGTATATATAGAGGGAGGATCAAAGGGGAGGGGAGAGGATAGATGTGTTCGGTGACATATTAGGATATATGGGATAGGGAGAAATAAAGTCTCGTGCGTCGTATAGAGAGGGCTAATATAGAGGGAGATATATAGAGAGATAGATAGGGATAGGAAGATAAAAACTGTGAGATAGAGAGAAGTAGAGAGAAAAATATAGATGGAGAGAGGAGGATATATAGAAATATGGGAAGAGAGAGAGAGAGGTGGAAATATAAAAGGGGGATAGAGAGGGAGGGGGAGGGAGAAAGAGGGGAGAATAGGTAGAGAGATAGGTATAAAAGGAAAAGAGAGGGATATGAATATATATATATATATAGAGAGAGAGAGATAGGGAGAGAGATGTGAGAGACCGAGAAGTAGAGATGGAGAAATATAGATGGGAAATGGGAGAGAGGTAAATATTCTAAGAGAAATAGAGAGAGGTGGGAAATGGTGAAGGGATAAAGAGGTGGAGATAGGTATAGATATAGACAAATAGAGATGGAGAGGTAGAGATAGGGAAATATGGGAAGAGAAAGAGAGAATTGGGGAGATAGGGAGGGAAAGGTAGAGAGATAGGTATAGAGAGAGAGGAGAGGGGATAGAGGGATAGATAACTCAAGATATAAAGAGATAGGGAGAGAGGGATATATATGTATATAATATAGAGTGAGATATTGAGAGATAAAAGGAATAGATATAGAGAGATAGAGACATATGAAGATAGAGGTAGAAAAATATATGGAGAGAGAGGGATAGAGAATAATATATAGAGATGGAGAGGGAGAGGGAGAGGGAGAGATATAGAAAGATAGAAAGAGATAAATGGTGACATAGAGAGAATTAGAGATAGAAAAATAGAGATAGAGAAGGGAGAGAGAAATAGGAGATAGGGAAATATGGGAAGATAAAGAGAGGTAGATATGGATATAGAGGGAGGGAGAGACAGATCTAAAGAATGAGATATATATAAAGGGCTAGAAAGAGATGGAGATATAAGGATATAAAGATAAAGAGAGGGAGATATTAATGGAGAAATATGGAGAGAGAGAGAGAGAGAGAGTAAAATAGATATATAGAGGTCTACAAACAGGTAAAGGGGGAGAGAGAGGATGATAGAGGGAGAGAGAAGAAGAGCAATAGATATTTTCTCCACACAAACATGAGTGTGTTATAACATGCTCATATTTGTATCTACTTTAGGTATTTTCCAACCCTTAGTTTTGGATTTTTCTTGGGAATCCAACCCAAAGGATTTGGATTTCATGTATATCCCTAAAGATGTTGTGATCATGAAAAACCAGAATTAAGAAAGTATGCATTCAAACATTAATTATGGGATCCTCATCTAATAATGAAGAAAAAAGAAGTGCATGAAAGGAAATAACAAAGAACAATATCACCATAATATTTGTTCCTCCATTGAATGACCTACATTATCCTTCTCCATTCTACTGTAAATATAGTTTCCCTCAGTCGAGTATTCAAATATTAGCCTTAGTAGATGATAGAAAAAGTTTGAAGATGTAGCTTTAGTATAATTCTGGATAAACTTCCTCCTTTAAATGATAGTGGTAGGCATCATTTATAGAGACTCAAATGCGAAATGGATGATCGAGATTAAATGATTTTTATTTCAATCAATAGATGAAATTAGACGAGACAAGATAAAATAGAAATGAGACTAGTGGAAGAGTGAGGAAATTGACTATTTTTTACAAAAATCACTTCAATTTGAGAAGGAAATTACATTTTTAAGTAATGGAAACATTATTTAAATGTAAAGGAAAAAGGAAAATTAACTTTTTGATTAAATAGAAATTTAATTCAAAAAATGAAAGAAAACATGCCATTTAATTATTAAATAAAATTTAATTATCTTGTGACAAAAAAGAGCTAAACGTGAATAATTAAATAATTAACATAATTATTTAATTATAGTGGAAAGTGAAAAATAATTAAATAAATATAAATTTATTTAATCATAGAATTCAAAGATATTAGTGACGCAATTAAATAAATAACAATTTATTTAATTAATCAAAAGAGGACATAGAAGGATAAAATGAATTAATTAAATAATTTAGATTATTTAATTAATAAAAAACTTTACGACATTAGATAATAATTAAATAATTAAGATTATTTAATTATCAAGGATAGAAAAGGGGCTTTAATAAAGTCTAAGGCCTAGTGATAATTTTTAGTGTCTACATTTTCCCCTCTTTGATACAATGCAGTTTATCACATTGTGTCAAAGAAATTTAATCAACATGCCCCGATGTAACTAGGGTGAGGAAGAATGATGAGGAGGTAGCAGTATGCCCCCTCGAGAGGACAGGTGGGTTCAAAGAACACGAGTGTTCTCTTGAAATCGATGAGAGGAAAATAGATAAGGGGAAGAAGAAATGTTAGGATGGGAGACATGGATGTTGAGATAGTGCTAGTTAAGATAACTTGCAGATATATATTTTGTTATGCCAAGCTTTTACATTTAATCATCATTGGGTGGTAAAATATGAAAAATGTACAACAAACACCATGGTATGACATAGAACAAGGTGTGGAAGGTCATCCATCTATAAAACATACAATTGTAGACAAGGAATCTCCTAATTCATACTAAGGGTCAGGTTGCCCTAGTCTTTTTGTCAAGACAAACCATCGACAGTAATCAAAGAAAAGATGGGTCATGAGACATCATCTCTCCTCTAAATCCTTCATGGTACATCCTCAAGGTATCTAGTAACATGACCGAATTAAATCCAAAATATAAGACAAAATAGACCAACAAGGTCAACAGTCATTCAAATTATTTGCCAATACACGTTTGCTAGTGTGTTCAGTGACTAAGTGAGTGATGGGTTGATTATTTTGACAAGGCCTAGTTTTAGGAGAAGAAACATGTTGTATAAGATGTCAATTCTGATTTCAATCATGTAACTACCTGTATTATAAGGAAAATGACAAAGTGTGATAGTGACAAGGTCTGGTTTCAAGAAGTATGCATCCTATATAAGACCATTGGTTTTGATTGATTTGACTGGTTTAATTGATTTGACAAATGACTGATTGGCCTTGGAGACTTGTTGGCTTGCTTTTCTTTTTGATTCAAGATTTTTGTTTGAAGTTCAGATGATTATTTCATGTTCAAGTTGATAGTGTTTGATTTCTTTTTATTGACTTGACGAACCCTAAAATACTGACCTAGGGGGCCTCGGGGGTTAATTGGAAAATGGCCTTGCCTACGTAGCAATGCACAGAGACCTCATAGTTTGACATGACCCTTGACTTTGTTTCAATGAAAAAGGATCGAATCATGATTTTATTTGACAACACCTAAAGGGCTAACCTAATGCCTCAGGGGCACATGGACAGATGGCCTTACCTCCATCTAGTCATAGAGGCAACGTAGTTTGACAATGACAAAGACTGATATGGATGACTTTGACTCTGTTTTTGAGATTTTTTGAAAGTTATCTGAATGTTTTTGGGTTTTGACATGTTTTGACTTTTTTGGCTTTTGAATTTTTATGATTTTTTTTATTTTTTATTTTTTTATTTGTGATTTTTTTGTCTTTTTGTGGATATTTTATTTTTTTGTCTTTTTCGAATGTTTTCATTTTTTGTCATTTTTGAATGTTTTGACCTCCAATGACAAGTGTAGAATCTAATGAAGCCAAGTGTTAGGAAATTTCCCCTAGTTAGGTATAGGACTAACCAATAGGGATGGGATGGATGAAGGGTGGGTATGAAGGACACAACTCAAATCATTCTAGGTTATGGAAAGGACAAGAAGACATTATTATGGATGACATGGGGAAGTGTGGATATGAATTTATTATGGATGGTAACTATAAGGATCATGAAAAATGCAAGTGAATGATTCCTAAAGCAAGCGAGCAAGAATGCACAAGAATATAAGGAAACACGTGATCTTGCCCCTAGTCAAGCTGAAAACCAAATGACAGGTGATGATGATGATGATGACGTTTGTTTGATGTGGGAAGGACACATCCTGAAACAACACGAGGATGATAATAATGTAACTAAAGGACCAAGGTTTGCAGTAAGGCTAGGAACAAATCCAAGGAATGTTTTGGATGATGTACTAGGTTGCATAGCAAGATTGCATGGACTAATTTTGTTGCATTTGGAATGACTTCTTTTCTAGATTGAATGGGATGATGGAAGGATGTTGGATAAGAATATTAGAAGCCTTAAACCAATAAAAAGGGAAAGCCAAGTCCATAAATAGGTATGGAAGGATAATGGATTGATTTTTGTAAATGATATGAGACATGAGGATTATGGGTTGGAAGAATTATTATTTGGTCTCCAAGGAAAATGCCACATAGGGATAATGAGGATATGAAGGTAATGACATGATATTTCATGGATAGTGTATGACCAAAGGATATACATGTCAAGATTTTTTCCAAAGCATGATTTATGTTTGTACCCTAGTCCTTATCAAGATCAAAGTAGGTGGAAAAATGGACATGAGTGGTAGGGCTTAAATGGATAGATGGAAATACGAGAATGTCATAAGAAATTCCATGGCAGTATTGGAGATGAGACAACTTGCCGCCAAGGGTAATGGTCCACATAGATAATTTCTCTTACACATGACACATGTTTGTCGTGTTCTCATCATGGTATATTCTTATCCAGAGCACCATAAAAATGGTTTTCACTATTGGAGGAAATTTTTCTCTTTACTATTTTTTTCTTTTTTTCTTTTTCTTTTTTTTTTGGTGTCACCAAGACACATGTTTTTCAGGTTTTCATCAAGGTGACAATTTTTTTGGTATTTTTGATATTTCTAGATGGCCTTGCTATTTTAGCTGGTTATTGAATTTTTTGAATCCATTGATGGTGTTGTTATAGATTTCGGTGTCATAATATGTCAATAGTGACCTTTGCAAAGTAGTTGTCTTGTCAGGATCATAGCACTTGCAGTCAATTGATCGATGTCATTGTGATCCTTTCTAATATTCAGGTTAGCCTTATTGTTATACACACATCGTGATAGAGTTTCATGGGAGTCCTTATGATAAAGAGTTGCTGCCAAGATGTGACGGATTCATGAGGTATGTATTTTAGAATTTAGACATGATGTAGGATTATTATGGATGATGCTAGATGTGTCTGGCATTTTAGATGTAGCAATTTTCATTTACCAAACTTGGGGTGATGGATGATGGAGATTGGATGTTGGATT
>VDFB02324545.1:49382-70248 GCA_007258455.2 Sequoia sempervirens | reverse complement strand
AAGAAAAATTTAAATCTAAGTCAAATCAGAGGCCGCGAAAGGCCCACCAAAGCAAAGATCAAAACCATGTGGATCCCAAAGAAAATATGCAATGCCATCACATGAAAAATCTGTTAGAACATCCAAAGTCGCTAATCCAAAAGCTAATCATACACCCTTTTCATCTCCTAAGTCTGTTTTGGGTCCTTATGACCCAAAATTCACCATTCCATCTCCTCCATTATCCCCACATTCTCCATCCTTTAATCCTATTATCTTTTCACATCCACCACAACATGTGCCAATGTTGGTCCTCAACACATCTCCCCATCACATCCACCCCATCATTCTATCCATACCCCTTTCAAAGATCCCATCCATTATCCCACATATCTCCCCCATCAAACTCCCTCCCCTTGTAATTCATCTTCTGCATAACCATGATCCTCATAAGGTCGTACCAACATCCAACAGTCGGTTCGAAAATGGGCTCTTACTACCTCGTCTAGAACTTGATACTTGAGTCATCCATCCATATCCATATCATGTATCTTCTAAATTCCCTTATCCACATCCCTATCCTTATCCATTTTTCATCCCCCTACTATCCAAAAAAAAGTCAAAGAAATAAAAAATCAGAAAAGTGCTAAAACCAAAAAAAAAAAATAGTAAGAGAAATAATCCATCCAATGGTGAAAAATCCTGGCAAACAAGCACCTTGATAAGTACCATGATGAAAACCTGGCAAACAGGCGTCATGCGTAAATCCCAATCTGCACTTGGGGGCAACTTCCTGACATGCATTCCCTCCATCCGCTATGCTTCTAGCTATGCACCCGTCTTCCTGTTATCCGTCCTCTTCATAAATCCCTCCATCCCTCCTATTTTCCGCATCCTACCATCATATCCCATTTATCTCCCATTCCCTCCATCCTTCTGGTGATCTTGATCAAAATAGGGGCACCTATCTATGCATGCTTTGGACACCTATTGGTATACATTCCCTTCATCCATGCTCTATCATATTCCTTGGTCACCCATCCTGTCCTCCTTCAGTTATCTCCTTTATCTTATCATCCACTCATCTTCTAAAGTGGGGGCATCTGCTTCCTTTGTGACATAGTCCTTGGAGAAATCATCTATCATAATAGCATCCCTTCCATCTGCCCATCCTTGTCTTCGTATCCCTCTATCCTAGCATCCCTTTCATCTCCCAATCCTATCCATCTATCATAGCATCCCTTCCATCTCCCCATCTACCCTAGCATCCCTTCCATCTCTCCATCTATCCTAGCATCCCTTTCATCTCCCAATCCTTATATGCCTTTCCATCCAAACAATCCCTCCCATCCCCATCCGTATATCTCTATCCATTCTTTCCTCTTTATCCTCATCCCATCTCATCCCATCTCACAATCCCTTGTCATTGGTATCTGGCTATAGGCCTCCCCCCATGCAACCCAATGCCATTTATCTCATCATCATCACCCCTACTTCTCTTGCACATCTTCATCCCTCCTCTATCTATCATATCATCCTCCCAAGTCATTTTACTGCTTTGGATAACTATCCCATCCCTGAGCTTTATGTGATCATCATCATCCTATCCAATCCAACAGGTCTATCCTATTTTGTCATATCGTTCCCATCTTTTTATCCACTTATCCTATCACCATCCATCATCCTTTATCCATTGTTTGTCTTTGGTCTTGTCGAACTACGTTGCCCCTGTGCTTTCACATAGGCAAGGTCGATCATTTGATCCACCCCCGGGGTTCCATCATCGATCTTTATTGTCCACTTTGGTCCTCTATCGTCTATCATTGGTATTTCTCCTTTTGTCCATCCTATCTTTACCATCCATCAAGGTCTCCATCTTGGTCAGTCGTCCACCTTTCACTGAACTACGAGGGCTATGTGCTTTCATGTAGGCAAGGCTAATATTTGATCGGCCCCCGAGCCCCTAGATCTTTAGGTTTTGTCAGTCCCATGTCTTGTCTTCCTTGTGTCGTGCCATCAAGCTATGCCCTTATCTAGCTGGTTCTTAACAAATGAGATCCATTTGTATCAACAAATCCAATCAATTGTGAACATCCTGCGTCATATCGATCTTTTAGCTTAGTATCCATCATCGGTCTCAATAGGATGCATCCTTCCTAACAGACCTCATCAATCCCATCCATCCCCTTGATCCTATGGCAAAGGACGTTTGAAATTGATTGCGATCTTTTGATGCTTTTGGCTTTTGTTTATCATTTGAGCTCCCTATCATCACTTGTCAAGACCGCCATAATCCATTATATTATGGTGTGTTTTGATTGGTCAACATAGGGGCATATCTTGCTCTTTTTATATTTGTGTCTTCTTGGTTGTCCCACGTAGTACCCACCAAGATCCCTGAGGTCTTGTGTTATGCTGGGGCATCCTTTTGTGCTTGTAGTTATCTCAATACCTGGCCCGACCAAGGTCTTTGTGACTTTGGGGTGTTAGGATAGCCTTGTTGTCTGTTGTGTTTGTTTTATGCATTAGACACTAATTCGCCTTGGTTCTTCATACCCTGGTGTCTTGTGTTTGATGCTATAGCAAAAACCAGTGCTCCAAAGATGATAAATTTCATTTAGAATTGCATTTCATTTTCTATTCTATCGTCTTGCATGTATCCCCCCATCCATTCATCCTTCATCCTTATCTCACATCTCTATCCAATCCCCACCCATTCCAACCACCAGAATCATCTAATCATATCCTTGGTCTTATTCCCAGTCTTGTTACCAGCCTTGATCCATTATCATCATCATCCATTAGTATCATCGGGAGGTATTCTTCCCTATCCCTTTGGTGTTGTTTTGGGATGTATCCTTCCCTCATCAACACTTTCATCATCATCATCGGGAGGTATTCTTCCCTATCCTTTAGTGGTGTTTTGGGATGTATCCTTCCCTCATCAATACCACTCAGTGGGATGTATCCTTCCCTATCCTCATGTTGTTTTGAGATCCTTCATTCCCTCCTTGACAACCCTCCATCCATCATCAACCCATTTTGGCTTGTACCTTGACTGGGGCAACATCACCTTTTGAAATCCATTTGTGCTCCATCCATCTCCTATCACTTCTCTTACTCTCTTACCCATCACCTTGCATCATCTTCCTCATCTCCCCTTGCATCACATCATCTATTTCGAGAGTACACACGTGTTCTCTTCAACCCGCATGTCCTCTCGAGGGGGCATCCTTCATCCCTAATTTTCATCACTTTCTTTTTCCCTTCCTAGTCACTCCTTTGGATGACTGGGGCATCTTTTCCAATCTAACCATCTTCTTCTAGGTTCTATATTTTAATATTCTTTGAAATGATGCTACTTCAACACCATCTCAAAGAGGGGCAAAATGTAGACATCCAAATTTAGACACTTAATTTATCCAAATTTATCACTTTTCGTCCTAAGCATCCTCTTATCCGAGTTAATTAAGTAATATTAGTATTATTTAATTAATATCTTTAATTCTGCCAAATCCTTAAGGTATTTAATTAATAATTAAATACCTTACCCTCCTTAATCCTCTTTTCATCAAATAAATTAAATAAATATTACATTTATTTAATTCCTCACATGTCATTTTCATCTAATCCTAATCCATTTCCTATCTTTTCATTAAGGATGTGCACATGCCTAATCCTTTGATTAGATGTGTCACATCCTCCAACTTTGCAAGTTGGCTTCTAATCCCAATTAGCCCCTAATTATCCTCTACTATTTAGTTAAGCCTAATCATTCTCCAAGGAATTTTAATTCCTTTTTATTTGTCCTAGATTCCTCCTTTATATGTGAATTTTAATTCATATTCCATTCTTCCAAGGCTTCTAGAACCTTGACTTGTCACAATCTCCACATGTGACCCACCTTGACTTGTCACAATCTCCTACATGTGACCAAGTCCCACCTTTTTGGAGCCCACCTTTTATCCTCTAGATCATCTTATGAATGTGAATTTTTAATTCACATTTATATCCCCAACCACCTTTCCTTTTCCCATGTAGATTTTTGAGGAATTCTAAAATTCCTCAAATGTCCCTTTCACTCCCACTTGGGGACAAGAAATCCCTTTTTGTGGAAATCCTCTCATCCCCCAAGGTGCATGTCCTTTTCCACCTCATGTACCTTTTTTGACAACTCATTTCCACCTCATATCCTCTTGTCCACTTCACCCTCCACATGTCAAGATGTGAGGGCTTGTGGGTTCTCAACCCACCATAGCCCTTCATCTTGGCCTTGTTGGAGCAATCTTGACCATTGAATTCTCTAGAGAATTCAAGATCCTCTATAAATACCCCCTCCTCAAGGGCATTTCCAAGACCTCTTCATTTGAGCAACCTTATGCTGCTAATTTGCCTTCTCAACACTTTGCACTCTCATAACTACATGCTGTCCATTTGAATCCTTAAGCCTTTTCAATCATTCAACCATCTTTGTTCATCATTTTGCATATTGATTCTTGCATTTAGACATTCAAACAATCATCTAAGGAGCACACAACCAATCCAAGCAAGGGCCAATCAAAGAGGTATCAACAATAAGGGAGGTAAAAATATTTGTGTTTCATTTTATTTGCATTCCTTTTCGTTGAACCACTCTTTTGACTAATCTTGAGGTGTCCTTGGTATTTTGTTATTCATGTTTCTTAGTTAGTTATTTTGCACATTTAGAGCAATAGGAATTCCAAGGTATACACTTAATTATTTAATTAATTCACACTTTTCTTTATTCTATCTGAATAATTAAATAAACGCTTTTTATTTAATTATGTTACTAATTAACCTTATTCTTCTTGTCAAATTAAATAAATTCTAATTTAATTTACTCTTTGTCATATTTCAACTATAATTAAATAAATTCTTTATTTAATTATTCATTTAAATCCCTTCATCATTTAATTAAATAAATATTATTTATTTAATTATTCTTCAAATATTGAGTCTTGAATTAAATGAATTATTTAATTCATTAATTCTATTTTAACGCATTCCTCTATATTTTAGATAATTATGTGAGTTATCTAAGTATTCACTTTTACTCGATTCAACATCTATTTTAATCATTCAGTTAACTCTTGATTTAATGTCTGAGTGGCTGTCTCGAGTAATCTCTTTGTCAGATCATTCAATCATCCAGTTCTAACTCAATTACGTGTACATGCGGATTAATTAAATATTCTTATTTAATTAATTAAATGTCGTGCGTGCATTCGAACAGAGAGTCGTTATAATCAATCATCATCTTTGTCATGCAAAGATATTTCTTATGTTTTTGAATGCCTAACTGAAGATTAAATCATTTATTTAATCTTTAATTCTAATTCTAGTTTGTATCACTCATGTCACTACTGACAGTTATCTGAATGCATGTCTAATCAGTTAATCTCAACTGTCCATTAATCTTTCAATCTTGACCTGTCGTTCAAATAATCAATTTTCTATAAATTGATTTGTCATTCTTCATTCCAATCTGTCGTGAAATCTTATGACTTTTGAGAGCACTTTGTCTTGAATCTTCGATATTTTGCTAATCATTATCTTAGGCTATACTTGCACGAATTTACTAAAAATGTGAGGGCAATTATACTACACAAGCAAAATGGAGGACAATTGAGATGAATCATGGAAATACATTCGAAATTGGTGAGATTGTTCTAGTTTTATTTACATTTTATCTTTCCTATATTCTTTGTTGCTTAACATTTAGATTTGCATTCTAGATTTAATATTGTATGCATGTTTGCTTCTAATCTTCTCTTGTTTTCTATTGTGCAATTTTCTATGGCATTACATTTGGTGAACCTGACGTGAAGAAACCATCTTCGCAGATCTGTAGATCTTTTATTTTTGGTTTTTGTAGGTTTTTCGTATGGAACGACGCATCTGAAGTTTCTTGAACCGCAATTGACTTCCTGAACCACATCTAACAGAGGAAACGACACATCTGAATTTTCCTGAACCGCAATTGATTTCCTAAGCTGTAACTGACGAAGAAATGACGCATCTGACTGGTAACGAAATGACGCAATTGACTGGTAAATTTTTTTTTTGTTTCCTAGAAATCTAAAAATTTTAATTGATTTTTGTGTTACTAATATTTGGTTTTCAACGTGTGGCCATTTGGAGTTAACAAGCTTTTGCAAGACGATTGATGAAGACAATATTGAAAATTACTAATTAGTTTTTCTGCAGGATGCTTGTCGAAGACCCTAGTTAAATTTTGAAACAGATTGTTTGGTAGCGTAGAAAATCTTTCCTTTGGTTAAAATTAACAAGTGTTTACTGTGTTTGGTGTGAAAGCACAAGTTTGGTCACCCTTACGACTTGGTACATCGAAGTATCCTCTCCCCTTGTGCATCTGTGAGATCCTGGGTATAAGAGAAATGGTTACCAACTCTAGAACTTGGGCCTATTCTGGTGGGAAAAAGTACTCACCCTAGGACGACTCAGACCGGTAGCACCCTGAACCCGAGGGACTTCCAGCCAGTATATAAAAGTGGGTTCTGGGGGAAACCCAAAGAATCACGAGTGTGGTTCCGACAAGATGGATCCGAAAGGGGACTCACACCATATGGATCACACCCCACAAACGGAATGCCCGTACTAAACACCTTTTTGTTTTAGAGACCAACCTATTTGTGGCCGTTGCTTGGTACAGTGCAGAGTATAGTATCATGCACAAAGATACTCACTACTGATCCCCTTGAGTAGAGATAGCAGTTCTTGGGAGGTCATTGCCCAAAGAATTCAGAATTGGTGTGCTCGAAATACGTTAATGAGCTGTGGAGGGGAGCCAATGCCACCAAATTCCTAAGCTATCCACTCTCGAGAAGGAAAGGTGTTCATCACCAATCCGGGGTATTTAGGTGGGCTATACCAAGTATACAAACCCTAGGCCTTTGGCCTATTAGGATGTGTTTGTCTGTTATCACTTTAAACATTCTTTGAGTCCAAGATCAAAACTGAAAATACTTTGTCTTACGATTGTCTTTGATTGTCAGAATTTGATCACAGAAAATGGAGTCAGTTTAACTTTCATGTCACTAAAAATTCACAGAGAGTCGCAACTATTCACCAGAAACTCGCATCTGTTAAATTTGGAGTCGCATTTGTTAATTTTTGAGTCGCATCTGTCATTATTAGTTGCATCTGTCAAGATTAAGGTCACATCTATCAGTTTGGCTCGCATTTGCTTTGAAACACCGCATGTGTTATACTCTGAATCACATCTGTTAGTTAGAGTCACATCTGGTAAATTTTGAGTCGCATCTGTCATTTTGACCGCAATTGTTAATTTTGGACCACATCTGTTAAATCTTGAGACACATCTGTCTAATTATCAAAAAACCAGAATTCACAGTCACTATCTAGTCAACACGTTTGCACCAGTTTTCAGTTGTCTTCACACAAACAATCCTTGAACAAAAACTTGAAATGATTTGCTCAATTTTACATCCTTTAGGCTCATTTAGTCATTACCATAGTTGTCTTCATTTAGAGTTTAGTTTCATTTTAGGGTACATATTACCTTGCATTAAACTTCTAGGAAGGTCATTTTGACAAACTTTAGGATAGGTCCATCATCTACACTCTAGAAAAATCATAGTGTCAACGAAATTTGTCATTGAACCTAGTCCTATCATCTTATACTTTGTCCTACAGAGAGTCCTCCTAGCTCATCAGTCTAGTTAGGAAACTCAGCTTGTCTTTGATCCTCGTCCTACATTGGCTCCTTGACTTAACTAAATTGACACCTTGGTTTGACTTTAGGTAGTTGGTCCCTTCATCTTGGGTTCATAGAATTGATCACTTTGGGGTCTTGCTTAGACTTTTGCATCTTTAGAGTCTAGACTAGTGTCATCCTAGAAACATCCCTTATTTTGCATATGAAAATCCTGAAAACATAGACTAGGGTCATACTGTTTGTAGATATAGCCTTGCATTTCCCGCATATTGAGCTTGTCTTACATGGTTGAAACTAGGTCTAAGAGAAGAGAGAGAGAAAACATGTCGAACCCAAACAAGTTCATCAATCCATTTTCTTCAAGACCTCATAAGACTCTATTAGACAAATTCACCACTAGAAACACTCAAGGACATATTGCAGTAGAGGACATAGAGGCTACCGCACAAGACCCTGAATTTTCCTCTTTTGTAGATGAGTACCTAGCAAATGATCATCAACAATTTTTAGGCAAATTGCTAGTTGAAGGTGCTAATTTACCTCCAGGATTTGATATTAGCACCTTACAAACTCAACTTACACAAGGGACAAATACCATGACTGCTAGTACTACTACACCTCAGGTAAGCACAACTATGCCATCTAGCACATCTACACAGAGTACGACAGTCCATACGTCTCCATTTGGTATGTCTAGCATGACATCGGGATTTAATTTCACTGTAGGGGCATCATCATCCACTCCTCCGGTCCTCTTGTTGGGAGTAAAAGACCTAAAACGTCAGCCCATACATCTTATGTCGGTGTCACAGGTGCACAATCAACAACCGTACCTATTGCTAGTATCACGGGTACCTTACCACAGTCGATGGCCATACCTAGTGCTCAAATCACTAGTACTCTACCAAGAATTACACAAACAGGAGGCATTCCCTCTTTCCAATATGGCAATCAACATCCACTCTTCCAGACTAGCAGTTAGAATCCACTTACATCGATTTCGAATCAGAATCCCTTTTCATAGATTGGTAGTTAGAATCCGTCTACACAGATTCCAAGTCAAAACCAATTCACACCGATTCTAAATTAGAATCCCTTTTCACATATTGGTAGTCAGAATTCGTCTACATAGATTCCAAATCAAAACCAATTCGCATCAATTCTGAATCAGAATCCTTTTTCACAGAGTGGTACTCAGAATCTGTTTACATAGAACCCAGGTCAACATCAATTTATGCAGATACCAGACCAAAACACATTTACCAACATTCCAAATCCAAATCCACCTCAGATGCCAACGTTCAATCGAAACCCATCACAAGACTTTGGATTTCAGAATACATACCCAGATCCGCATAATCCTCCTAGCACATCTTTTACCCAAGTTGACGTCCTACAAACACAAATGCATGCATTACAAATGCAAATGGATAACATGTCGGTGTCAACTAAGAAATCATTTTCAACAAAGTACATATGCCCATTCCCCTTTGATAGAGCATTGTACATGACACCTTTCCCTCACGGATATGTCATACCGAATCTTCCTAAGTACAATGGCAAACAAAATCTAGTAGAACATATAAGGGAATTTTCTACCATATGCATTGATGTCGCCTATGACCCCACGTATCTTATGAGGCTATTTCCAAGAAGTCTTGTAGGAATAGCACTAGAATGGTTTTCGGGTCTAGATTCTGGCATTAGATCTTGAGGTGAACTAGTTAAGAAATTTGTGGAGCAATTCTCCTTCAACATTGACCATGAGATAAATATAGCAACCTTGTGCCACACAATGCAAGACGAAGGGGAAACATTCATTGCTTTCTTCCAAAGATGGAGAACTATTGCTAGTAGGTGTCCTGTTGAAATACCCAAAAAACAAAAGGTTACAATGTTTCAAGAAAACCTTCATCCAAAACTTAGGAGTAACTTAAGGGTACATTGTTGCACATCTTTTTCGGAACTAGTGGAAAAAGGGGTGATAATAGAGAAGAATCTCATTGAAAAGGGCGAACTAAAGACAACAACATCCAATCAAAACCTGATCGTACAAAACACCCCCATGGATAGAAACAGATTTTGGTCTCGCAACAAAAATGTCACCAATGATGGGGTGGTTGATGCTAAAACACTACAAGCAAGACCCCTCCTCACATTTCAAGGACCTCATAACTTTGCTAACATGCTTAATGCTGTCAATCAACCTCCCAACGTGGTCCAAAACACTCAACATCCACAACAAAGGAGATTTCAGAAACGTGAGTTCACTCCCTTAGGGGAACCCATTGAGTCGGTGTTCAAACAATTGTTACAACATAACCTCATACAACTATAGGAACCAAGACAATACGATCTAGGATAGTTTAAACCAGCTTGGTGGGATGATAATTCCTTTTGTGATTATCATAGGACTAAGGGACATAACCTACAAAACTGCTAACAACTGAAGAATATCATACAGGATCTTGTTGAAAGGAGAATTATTGAAGTTAGTGGACAAAAACAAAAGACATCGAACACTAATCATCAAGTCTTTTCAGGCCCACTACATGACCATGGGAAAGGAACTGTCCCCAGTTCGAGTACTAAGACCAATATGTCAGCCAACTATGTGAGTATCAAACATGATTATGATAGTGGCAAAATCATTCATTGCCTTTGTGTCGCTGATGAAAATATCAACACCATCACTATTAATGCTAATCCTGAGTGTGCAGTCAATACTCGTCATACTAAGTTCACTAGGGCCCTCCATCGCAACAAACACCACAACCTTCCAAGTTACAATATAACCTTCTTGACTAGTTGGGGAAGACCCCAGCCCAAATCTCAATCTTGGAATTGTTGCGTATCTCCCCTGAGCATCGGTCTATCCTTGATAAAGCTTTACATAATACCATAGTCCCTAATGATCTAGATGTCAATCGTTTCTAGGAAATGGTGGGCTACTTGACCAATAATCACCATGCCACATTTTCTGAGCAAGACTATGCCACTAAAAAGATGAACCATAATGACCCTTTACATCTAGAAGTCCTTGTTGATGATACCAAAGTTAGATGAGTTTTGGTAGATGGAGGAGCACAGTTAAATCTATGCACTTTAAAACTAATTAAGGCATTAGGTATTTCAGAAGCATGCGTAGACATGACCAAGAGTATTATCATTAAAGCTTATGATGATGAAGAACGAAAATCAAAGGAGGTGGTAACACTTCCTATCAGAATCAGTCCGGCGGTGATGGAGACAAAGTTCTAGGTCTTGGATCTCACCCTCCCTTATAACCTTCTGCTAGGTAGACCATGGATTCATGCCATGAAGGTGGTCCCTTCCACGTATCATCAGTGTCTTAAATTCCCTTACAATGGCACTGAAATAACTATAGATGGTGATCTCGATCCTTTCCAATATTGCACCAATCTAAAGGAGATCCCTCAACGCGAAGTGCCAGTAAACCATGAGGCCTCATCATCCAATTCATCTTCTTATGTTGACCCATCCACCCTCACTCAAACATCTATTTCACCCTCACTTCCTACCACTCCTAGGGTTGAGATCCAAGACAAGGGTTGTAGAGAGTATTACATGAAGACTTCTTATTGTGTTAGCCATCTAGTTCCTCCTAAGTCATATGGTTTTCCTACAATAGGTAGGGGGCGGTGTATGATCACTATACATGTTCCCCCCACAACAACTTTCACTAAATGGGGTGAATTAAGCAAAGAGGCTGTAGATGCAGAAGATGTCACTTCCTGGTTGTATAAGGAAGATAATCAGGAATCCCTTTTACTTGCTCATATTCCTACAAGTCTATATGGAAAGGGTTTCAAAATCATGCAAAGCAAAGGATATGATGGAAAAAGTGGTTTAGGCTTAAACCAATATGGCAGAATTGAACCAATATTTGTTTCTCGGTGGCCAAAAGGAGTAGGGCTAGGGTTTCAACCGATTCAGATTGGCGTTCCTAGTACTCCATTACCCTTACTTGAGGAAGTACGTGCTTCAGAAGATATTAAGACATCTCACGAACCAGTAGACCAATATCATTGTGACTCCCCCGATTCTAATGATTATGAGTGGGATTCCTTATCCTCTACTTCTTCCATGGACCTTGACAAATTATTTGGAGAACTTTACTTAATGTTAATTTCCTCACCAAATCCTTTAAATTCTTGTCCACCAAATAAAATGACAAAAGAGGAATGGTTTAAACACTACTATTGGGAATCACTTGATCCTACCTCTTGGCAACCTGAGCCACCTATTTCTGATAGTCAAACCCTGGCGTTAGGCCTACCTATTCACCCACCTGGACCCAAACCTAAGAGAAAAGAGGACCTGGTACAAGATTTTTGTAACCACATGAATAACTCAATCTTTACCTTGACCCCATTAGAATTTGATAACTCCGATGATGACATGCCCTTAGTCTACCCCCAGCTCATTGTTTGGGATCAACAAGATGCACCCATCTTAGACACTTTTGAGAACGACGAAGCAATTGCTGAGTTCCTGGGATTACGAGAAGGCATACCTAATGGGGATCATAAAGTTGGTTTTACCATTGACTTGGACAACAAAGCATATTTTGGGGAATCTGTTCAACCCTCTAGTCGCAAAAATGAGAAAAAGAATAAACAAGATAAAAAGGATGAGTCTCTAGGTGAAAACCGAAAGGAACCTTTAGACAATGAAAAAGTAAAAAGAAAGGATGCATCCGAAGGTGAAAACCTCTCTGAGGCACCTAAGGATGGAGGTTTGAATATTCTTCTCGTTCCACAAGAAAAGTCACCCATGCTCATTGAAGAATCTGTAGAGGTCAACATAGGCACAAAAGAGAATCCTTGACTGGTTTATTTGGCAGCGTCATTGACAACAAAAGAGAAATCAGAGTTCTACGACTTCTTTGCACAGAGACAGATAAATTTTGCTTGGTCATATGCGGACATGCTAGGGTTGGATCTTGAACTTGTTCTACATCACTTGCCTTTACATCCAAGTGCCAAACCAGTAAAACAAAAGTTGAGAAAAATGCATCCACAAATTGCTTTATTAGTCAAGGTAGAACTCAAGAAACTGTTAGACGTTGGTTTCATCAGACCTATCGACTACGCCGATTGGATCTCCAATCTTGTACCAGTCACTAAACCAACTGGGGGCATCCACATCTACACTGATTTTAGAGATATCAACAAAGCTTATCCTAAGGATGACTTCCCTTTGCCTAACATAGACATGATAGTTGACATGATAGCAGGATATGAGATGTTGTCCCTTATGGACGGATTCTCAGGATATAACCAGATCGGAATTGCAACTAAAGATCAACCCAAGATGGCTTTCACTTGTCCTTGGGGAACGTATTGCTGGAATGTTATGCTCTTCGGACTCAAGAATGCAGGAGCAACCTATCAGCGTGCCATGACTACTATCTTTCATGATCTAGTACACACTTGTATGGAGGATTATGTCGATGACCTTATTGTAAAATCCAAAACAAGGGCAGAACATTTACAGGTTTTAGACAAGATATTTCAGAGGCTGGAAAAGTATAAAGTGAGACTTAATCCAAAGAAATGTGTGTTTGGAGTCAAGTTAGGAAAGCTATTAGGTTATATCATTTCTAGATGAGGCATTGAAGTGGATCCGGATAAGGTAAAAGCAATTATGGATATGCCCCCACCCACTAATCTCAGTCAATTAAGAACACTACAGGGAAGGTTGCAATCTATCAGAAGATTTATAGTGCAGCTAGCAGACAAGACTCATCCTTTCCAACATCTACTTAAGAAAGGTGTACCCTTTACATGGACAGCTAAATGTGAAGAAGCTTTTCAACTGATTAAAGAATATTTACTCACACCACCCGTCTTAATGCCACTGTTGAAGGAAGACCATTGATTCTTTATATTACAGCAACCCATTCATCACTTGGAGCATTGCTTGCACATAATGACGAGGAAGGTCATGAAAGGGCAGTCTATTATATCAATCAAACTTTGGTAGGTTATGAGCTCAACTATAGTAACATTGAACGTGCCTGTCTTGCAGTAGTATTTTCTACCAAAAAACTAAGGCACTACATACTAAACCATCAAACAATGCTGATTGCTTAAATAGACCCTCTGAAATATCTTCTTAGCAAGGCAGCATTAACGGGGCGACTAGCCAAATGGGTTATGATACTTAGTGAGTATGATATCCAATATGTAGAAAGAAAAGCTATTAAAGGACAAGTCATTGCTGATCAGTTAGTTGACACACCCATACAAGCAGATCACCCATTAGTTGTAAACTTTCCTGACGAGTTCATATTCACATTGGACACAAACATAACATGGAAACTATACTTTGATGGCTCACATACAAATCATGGTTCAGGGGCTGGGATATTGTTTATCACACCATAGGGTGATTCCATCTCTAAGTCATTTAGGATTGCATTTCCATGCACTAACAACATGGCAAAGTATGAAGCTCTAGTGACAGGGTTACGCATGGCCGTCAAGTGGAAAATTAAGCTTCTACAGGTATATGGCGATTCCCAACTAGTAATCAGATAGGTAAATGATGATTATGAGACTAAGGATGAGAAGCTTACTCCATACAAGCACATGGATGATAGCTTTAAATAGTACTTTGAAAAAGTTGATTTTCATCAAATACCTCAGGTTTTAAACAAGGCAGCAGATGCTATGGCTACAATTGCATCACTTCTTGACATTCCTAACAACGTGCCTAAGTTTGAGTTCTTGGTAGAACAGCTGTTGGTCCTAGCCTACGATATCCCAGATTCTAAAATGGTGTATGATATTGTTGGTCCCGATTCCCCATGGTATAAAGAAATCTATGATTACCTTCATGCCGAAGTAATACCCATTGGCCTATCCAATAACCAACGTAGGACATTCCTCCGCAAGTCAGCCAAATATACCATTGTCGGAGACACCCTATATAGATGTGCCTTAGATAATACCCTACTGAGATGTCTTGATTCTACTGAAGCACAAGCAACTTTGCGTGGGGTGCATGAGGGTATATGTGGTTCCCATTCTAGCGGTCCTACCTTAGCCAAAAAGATTATGAGATTGGATTATTACTGGCCTACTATGGAAAAAGACTCATATATCTTTGTAACAAAATGCCGCCAATGTCAAGTTCATGGAGATTTGATACATGCCCCAGCACAGGAGCTCTATCCTATCACGTCACCATGGCCCTTTGCCCAATGGGGACTCAACCTCATAGGTAAGATCCACCCTACATCATCTAATGGACATAAGTTCATTATCACTGCCACTGAGTATTTTACAAAGTGGATTGAAGCCATTCCTATGACCTACATTACCGACACAGATTTCTAGATTTATCCTGAACTATACCATCTGTCGGTATGGTGTCCCTCAGTCCATAATCACTGATAATGGCCGCCCATTTAAGAATCAAGAAGTCCACCACATTTGTGATGAATTTCATATCCAACATCACTTTTCCACTCCATACTACCCATAAGGTAACGGCCAAGCGGAGGCGTCTAACAAAACCATCATTAGAATCCTCAAGAAGACTGTCAATGATGCTAGTCGTGACTGGCATTTACAGCTTAATCCTACCTTATGGGCTTATCGCACAAGTATCCGTACTCCCACTGGTGCTACCCCATATTCACTTGTTTTTGGGTCGGAAGCCATTTTTCCTATTGAGGTCGAGATTCCTTCCCTAAGGATATCCCTGAAAAGCCACATTGATGATGAAGAGTACCAAGTGTCGAGAATTCATGAGCTAGAATTCCTAGATGAGCGAAGACAGAAGGCACTAGATCATCTCCAAGCATATAAAAATTTCCTTTGTCGTAGCTATAACAAGAAGGTATTGAACATAAACTTTGACATTGGTGACCTGGTTTTAATGGAGAATCCAAAGAATCAAGTAGAAAGAGAAAAACCAGGAAAGTTTGAACCTAACTAGTTAGGACCTTATGTTGTTACAGAAGATTTTGGATCAGGAGCATACCGACTCTCTACTCCTGAAGGCGAACCATTGTCCTCACCAATCAATAGTATGCATCTAAAAAAGTTCTACGCATAGCTTCTGCGAGCCTTTGTCTTAATTAGCAAAAATACAAAAAAATAAGAAAATCACAAAAAAATCATTATCAAGGTGAAAACCTGGCAAACAGGTGTCTTGGTAACACCAAAAAAATAAGATAATCTAGAAAATAGTAAAGATAAATCATTCGTCCAATGGTGAAAACCACTTCGGTGGTGCTTTGGATAGGTACCATGGTGAAAACCTGGCAAACAAGCACCATGTGTACTCAACTTTGCTCCTTTGTCTACTATTATTCTAATCTACCTTGTACATAGTCCCTATCATTGTACATACTATCTATCCTTGTACATGCTACCCATCCCTGTACATAGTCCTTATCCCTGTACATACTACCTATCCTTGTACATATCCCTTGTCTTTCATATATACCATTCATAATAAGCAGTAGTTTTTCCCATAACTGGGAACAATTGACATTGAGAGCATTTCATATCCCTCATTTTATCCTATTCATAGTCAATTGGTCTTATACTCGACTGGGGCAAACACTTGATGTGCATCATATTAGTTCTTACATTGGTTATGTTGAAGACGTAAAACCATGGAAAAATCCAAAAAACATCACAAAATGACCTGAGAAAACATAAAAACATCAAAAAAATTCAAAAAGACAAAAAAATCAAAACATTTCAAAAATCCAAAAACAGAGTCAGAGTCAGAGTCAGTCACACTTGTCAGTCTTTGTCATTTGTCGAACTACGTTGCCTCTGTGACTAGACGTAGGCAAGGCCATCTGCCAATGTTCCCCCGAGGCATTAGGTTAGTCCATTTAGGTTTGTCTGTATAAAATCATGAGTCAATCCATATGTCTATATGACAAGGTCATTGGTTGTGTCGAACTATGAGGTCTCTACGTGTATAACGTAGGCAAGGCTATCAATTGATGAGCCCCCGAGGCTGCACTAGGTCTGTCCATTAGGGTTCATCGCATTCACTTTCACACATCTTCTAGTTGTATTCAGTCTTGTCGATCAAGTCAAGTCGAACTACGAGGTCTCTACGTGTACAACGTAGGCAAGGCCATCACACGATACGCCCCCAAGGCCACACTAGGTCAGTCCTTTAGGGTTTTTCTTTATACATAGTCAATCATCCACACATCATATCAAGTCATGCATCAATCTGGTGAACAAGTCAGCAATGTCTCTAAGTCAAATCAAACACCTTGCCAAACAAAACAACCAAAAAAGATCAACTAATGTTTGCTACAAGATGTGTCCTTCCTGGAAACAAACACTATCAAAACAATCAACCTGTATCTTGTTCAGGATGAGTCCTTCCTGAATACTGATATCAGCAAAATAACCTATGTCTTATTTAGGATGAGTCCTTCTTGCATAATTGATAAGGTCAAACAATCAAATATAGCCTTACACAGGTTATCACATCAACGGTATCTGACTCAATGTCTTATACGATACATGTCTTTCTGAAACCAGGCTTTGTCATGCCTTATACAGATAGTCATAACATTGAAACCAGACTCACAGTCTTATCTGGTATGTGTATCTCTTGACATTAGGCTCTATCAATCAATCCTTCTATCAATCAACAAATCAAACAAACAAATCATGCTTTGGAAAATATTTTACTACCTTTTTGACTTTATGGCTTATTTATCTTATCATTTATCTTGAATTGATGACTGAGATTCATGTTACTAGCTTTCTCAAGGATGTCCCATGAAGGATTTAGAAAAGCAATGATGTATCAGAATTCTATTTTCTTTGACTGCTGTCTATCGACTGTCTTTTAACTTTGATTTTGAGTCATGTTACTAGCTTCCTCAAGGATGTCCCATGCAGGATTTAGAGGAGCGATGACGTCTCATGACCCGTCTTTTACTTTGTTTGTTGTTTGTGGTTTGTCCTGACCAAAAAGACTGGGGCAATTTCTACCCTTAGTATGAGTTAGTGACAATCCTTGTCTGTGACTGTCTGTTATTAGCAAGTGGATGACCTTGCACACCTTGATCTATGTCATATCATTGTGTTTTTCTCCATTTGTATTAGTCCCACCCAATGATGATAAAGTGCAATACCTTTTGTGATACGGAAAAATATCGAAGATTCCTAATACTAACATCTATCTTTTGTTTGTGATTCTTTGTCGACCTTTCTTTCTGCACTAACAGTTCTTCTTTCTTGCATTATGATGAAGTCCTATGACACAACACATTATACATCATCTTGCATCAACATACATGTTAGAAGCATTCATACATATAGGCATATTTCACATCTAGATCATCATGGAATAATAGACAATAATCATTAAAAACAATACATATTATAAGCATTCCATGTACAAATCAACTGTAAATACATGCATCACATTACATTTGTACAGCCTCACATGTCGTCCACATCATACATATAACATCATATTCACATCTCATACTCATATAGGTTAAACATCATAAAATACATCATCCATCACATAGGCATATCATATAAACATCACATGTATAAATAAAGATTGCATAATCAATACATAGAAATACATATCATGAGAATCACCGCCAAAATCATATATATATCTCTCGCTCAAATGTGTCACATCACAATGTCATAATGTATCGATAATACATGGAAGCCTGCAGGCTATAAGATCAAAATACAGTGTCTCAACAAATGATACCCCTATCCTGAGCTACCACTGCCATCATGCCGAGAGTGTGTGGGGGAATGATGATGTGAACCCGAGGATCTCTGCGCTGAAGGAGGTCTGTCATATGGCCCTGCTCTATGTGGCTGATCCACCCCCTCTGTGCTGACTATCCGAGTGTGGGTCCTGGTCTGGGACTTGCTACTATGTGCCGCTGAGAAACTGGGAGCCCGTCTCTCTAGGGGAACCTCTACCTCATATAGGTCCCGATAGTATCTCTCTCTCTTCAGCTCTGACTAGCTCTCTGGAAAATGCAACTGATGGTCCTGTGCAAATGTCCTGAGCTTTGTGAATCTTTGCTCAGTCTCTTGCCATCGGGCTATAGCCTGATCTCTGTCCATCAAGGCTCTGTCCCTCTCCATCTGATAGGCATCCCTCTTGGCCATCAACACTCTCATCTGCTCCTTTAAGGAGGCAACCTGGGCTCAAAATGTATCCATGTCTGGATCCTCTGCCCGTCTCTCATCCTGTCTAGCCCTGTCTCTCCCATCCTCCTCCTCATCCAGCTCCTCCAAAATATGATCTCGAATCTCCCTCTCGTGATCATCATCCTCCTCATCGTCCTCTTGGTAAGCATCTAAGAACCCCAGAGCATCAACCTCTGCCTCCTCTCTGCCTGCCTCCTCGGCACCTGCCTCCTCCTCTGATGGGATCTCTAGGATATCTGGGATGGCTGCCTCTGCCAGCTACTCCTCCTCTCCACCTCTAGCCACATCCTCCTCTCCACCTCTGGCCACATCAAGCATGGCTACATCCTCCTCTCCTCCTCCCTCCTCTCGGATCAGTGACAATGCTAGTCCTCGTCCCCTCTGACCATGCCTCCCTCTCCTGCCTGCATGTCATCCACCTCTGCCATCATCCCCTCCATCACCATGGCCTCCTCTGCCTCCCCAGCCCCTCCCTCTGCCTTGCCTGCCTCATGGACCTGTACCACGCTGCTCTACCGGTGTTGGCTGCTCTGGATCTATCAAGGTGATCGACTTGTGTGCTGCCCACCACTGATCATACGCTGGAGTGGTCCCTGGGTCTGCTAGTCCATCCCTCCATCCCCATGGAAGTGCCTATAACCCATCAATATCTGCCTTTGCAGTAGCCACTGGAATCTCTGGCCCCCATAGCGGGACCTCCCACAAGGATCTGGCAATCTCTGCTCTCCCTCGAGGTACATCCTGTACCTCTCCAAACTATCTCAAGACTTGATTTGGCAAGTGCCGCTCTATAATATTACATGAGACACTGTCCGTCCCACCAAGTATTGTGCCTGTCTACAAAATGGCAAGTGCTCGCCCTCATCTGACCACACCTCGCAGCCCAGGTATGGTCTCCATGTAAACTTCTCCATGGTGTCCATGGCGTGTCTGAAATAGCTTGTGTCTCCAATATGATGCTGTGTGGTCGCCCTCACATAACATAAGGCATATGGAGCTCCATGAGGTAAGTCAACAGTCACGGGTGGTCTAAAAATAGCAATATTCTCCCACACCCATACCATCAGGAGCGTGGTACCGCAACTCATCGACTGTGCCTCTCTGTAGGCAATATCATGCAAGTGGAAGTACAACATCCCTAGCACGCAAGAACCCCAGGCATATACAACTCGCTGCTCGAGCATCCCCACTAACATCTCCCTCCATCCCACAGGGAATCCATGACCTCGACGGTCAGGCAGTACTATACCGCCTATCAATATCGCCAATAGACAGTCCAACTGTCTATACCTCTGGGCCAACACTCGCCACCTAATATCATAGTCATCAAAGCCTAGCTATCTAATATCGGCATAGGGGTAGTACCTGCACATCTTGGCAACACTCCTCTGAGTATCATAAACCACCCGTGTGCCTCTAATAGGTATTCTAAGAATCCTATATACATCCTCCAGGTTAACTGTGGCCTCTCCAGTCGGTAGGTGGAAGGATGATGTCTTCGAGTGCCACCGCTCACATAACGCTGTCAGTAATCCCCGATTTGCCTGAATCTGGGGCATATCGGTCACATGCAACAAACCCAAATGCCATAGAGTCCATCGCTCAGCCGGCCGCAAGCTGCTCTAAATCAAAATGTCATGGGTCTAGACTCCCATGTATAAATCGTGTCCAATACAACTTGCAACAACATTATACATGCCTCATGTTAGCCTCAATCATCTATTCTAGTGCAAAATGACTATACTAACATAAAATGCAAATGCGTCGTTCTTTTGCACATGCGTCATTATTTTTCACATGCGTCGCTTTTTATCAAATGCGGTTCATTTCATTCAAATGCGTTGCTTTATTTACAAATGCATCACATAACATCACATGCGTTTTACCACATTCATATGCGTTGGAAAATAAAACATGCGGTGCAATAAATTCAAATGCGTTTCACAACAATCAAATG